>JACXGM010007880.1:12055-29970 GCA_016801145.1 Umbra pygmaea | reverse complement strand
TATTATTACTGTATGTATGACTATTATTACTGTATGTAGGCCTATTATTACTGTATGTATGACTATTATTACTGTATGTAGGCCTATTATTACTGTATGTATGACTATTATTACTGTATGTAGGCCTATTATTACTGTATGTATGACTATTATTACTGTATGTAGGCCTATTATTACTGTATGCAGGCCTATTATTACTGTATGCAGGCCTATTATTACTGTATGCAGGCCTATTATTACTGTATGTGTGCCTATTACTGTAAGCAGGCCTATTATTACTGTATGTATGCCTATTACTGTAAGCAGGCCTATTATTACTGTATGTATGACTATTATTACTGTATGTATGCCTATTTCTGTCATCTACTGAATTGATATAAGAACCAGGGCTTTCTTATGTAGTCTTAATCTCTATCAGTGTGATTTTTCTTCACATACATGAAAGGAGTACATTAGACCATGAAAGGCTGCTGTGGTGAATGGCCTGCTTCATGATGGGTGAAAAAGTTGTATGTTATATTGCAGTCCTAATCCACGTCATTACGTATGGGCAGACCCACACAGCCAGTGGTTAAAGAGGCTCCGCTGACTAAACACACACACACACACACACACACACAACAGAACGCACATTACCCAGCAGGCACCACTGCTCCATACACACTGGGGCAGTGCCCAGCACTTCCCAGAGAGAGAAAAATAAAAGTTCCCAGGGATTTTTTTGTTCTTTAAAAATAGACAGGCCTGTCTGTGAATTTCCAGCAAGAAGACAAACGGAAAACCATGTACCCTTTTTTCTCCACGTAGCAGCAGTAAAAAGATAGCCCTATTCCATCTCTAATGGGAGTGTTGCATCATTCAGTAAGGACTTGTTGTCCTATCAGAATCAGCAGTGCATGACAGCATGGATACATCTGGCCCAGGTGTTCAGCAGAGAGAGACGCAGCAATGTTTGTGTCCAAATAAGCAGAGTATTTCCTCTAGTGTAGAGGCCACTTCACAGTATCCTAATACGTGTCACATATGTTCTAAACATGTCGTTCCTCCTCTTAAATCTCCTAGGAGAGTATGCCTGGATGTGGCTTGTAGAGAACATCAAGAAAGAACTGTAACCCTCTACCTATCTGTCTTTCAGCTGGATCCACAGACACTAGAATCCAAGAACTGGCACATGGACGTCATAGAGATGAATGGGGTAAGGGACAAGTTGGCCTGGATCCCACACTCACATTCAGGCCAAATAGTTTTTTTAAATGTTCAATCTAGGACTCGACCTAACTTGTATCCATAAAGTTAGCCTCTGATCGTCTAACCCGACTGGTGGGTCAGTCAGTTGTGCATCTTAATCAGGTCACAAAAATGATGGCTGTTGTCACAGTGTCAATGTTATAATGAAGCTTGTTGTAGTTGTCCAACGCTAATGCAATAGTATCTTCATGAATTCTGCCATCAGAATATGCTAAATGCAGGCAGTTTTGTTCCCTGCCAAAAATGACAATAAAATAATAAAGCTTGCATGACACATTATGTCTCCCGCAGATCAAGGTGGAGTTCTCCATGAAGTTTACGAGTCGAGATTTAAGTTTGAAGAGAACACCGTCCAAAAAGCAGAGTGGGGTGTTTGGGGTCAAAATCAGTGTGGTGACAAAGTAAGCTATGTAAACATGTCTTTAATTCAAACATGCAACAAAATACACACTGTATTTCCACACAATGTATAACACTTGTAGCTTTAACGTCACTCTAAATGTAATTCTTGCTGCTGTAATGTGGGTGTTGGCTGTGTGCCCTAACAGGCGTGAGCGGTCCAAGGTGCCCTACATCGTCAGACAGTGCATTGAGGAGGTGGAGAAGAGGGGGATTGACGAGGTGGGAATCTACAGGATCTCAGGGGTGGCCACGGACATCCAGGCACTCAAAGCAGCATTCGACACCAGTAAGAACCTCTTTACCCAAATTCAGGGGAGGTCTGTGTGGCGTAGTGGGTTACGGCAGTCATGACAGTCAGTGGTTTGAGCCTAAATACGGGCTCTCTGACTTTTCCCGGACCTCCTGCACGAGGCAGCGCAAATTGGCATAGCTCTGCCTAGGTTTTGGGTTAGATAAGTCAGAATATTTATCCTGCCACATCGCTCTCCAGCGACTCCTTGTGTCCAGAAGGAGCACCTGTAAATTCAATTGAGGAATTATAGTTGTTGAATAAATTCATCCGACTAAAGCAGTGGTCACCAATCCTGGTCCTGGAGAGCTACCATCCTGTAAGTTTTCACTTCAACTGCAAATAATGTAGCTTAATTCAGCTCAACATGCAGCTAATTAGTAGTATCAGGTGTGCTGAATTGTGGCTAAAGTGAAAATAGTCTGGATGGTAGATCTCAAGGAACAGGGTTGGTGACCACTGGACTAAAGGCTTCCTTGTTGGGTGAACAGTGCGAAAAAAATCAGCGGCTGGGCGACATGTGGTTGGGTGAACCATGTGCACGCCCCTTGCCATCTCGCTGATCTTTCAAAGGAGTTGCGGAGCTGCTGATAAGGCAGGGTTAGTGGGAATTGGGAGGGGAAGATAAAGGGGGGGATGAAAAGAAAAGCCCAACTTAGTCTGTAGAACTTGAACTTTGACCAATTCATGGGACCTGACCTCTATAAACTTAAACCAATGCTGAGTATATTTCCATAAATAACTGCAGACCTACAGTATGAACAAAGCCTCTCTGTAAGATGTCCTGTCGTCCCAGTCTTCCCATCGTCCTGGTGGGCTGGTCCGGGTCAGACTAGCTGGGCCGGCTATAAACACACAGTTCTGGGAAAGGGCAGGAAGGCCTGAGGCACTGCAGCTGTCAGCTGTAAGTAGTGCACTACTTCAGAACAGAGCGCTCTGGGATACCCTGTTTAGGTCTATGTGATCTGGATTAGAGGATATTTAGGATGCAACATACATTTTTTAAAGCCCAGAGACCAAACAAAGACTGCCCTACTCAAGACTGACCCCAAACCAGGATGTCCTCAGGCCAAGCCGTGGTTTCTCTGGTCTGTGGTAGATGAATCTGATCCTACCGTCTGATTGCGTTTGCTCCTCAGATACTAAAGACATCCTGGTGATGCTGAGTGATATGGACATTAATGCAATCGCAGGAACGCTGAAGCTGTATTTCCGTGAGCTGCCAGAGCCACTTCTCACTGACCGCCTGTACCCAGCCTTCATGGAGGGCATCGGTATGACCTCTGACCCCGTCCACCACACATAGGTTCAGCTGCATTTCAGTAGTCACACGAGTAGATGAATGTAACTCCCCCCCTTCAGAGATTCTTGCTAACATCTGCACCCCCCCTCCAGCTCTGTCCGACCCTGCAGCCAAGGAGAACTGTATGATGCACCTGCTGCGCTCTCTACCCGACCCCAACCTCATCACCTTCCTCAGCCTGCTGGAGCACCTCAAGAGGTATACACACACACACACACACACACACACAAACACACACACATCAGGGGCTAGTGTCTTTCTCCTGTCTGGAGACTGTCAGGTTCATTCTATGAATGGATTTACTACTGGAATGACTAATACTGCTACATGTCTTCTCCACCTCTAAAGGAAGTCAGTTGTTAAGGAGAATTGCTGTGATGTTCTTGGATGTGCTAGGTATTCTGAAAGGCATTGCAGTTGCACAGCAGGACATGATGGTGCTTGGTCAAACCCAGACTGGTAACCACTGGCGTGGGCAGGAACACTTAGGGTGTCTGTACCCAGCAATATTAGTAATGGACACCTGCTGGCTGCTCTGGTGAATTACAACTGTGACATGAATGGCTGTGCTGTTGTTATGAAAACATCTCCATCAGTCACAGCAGATGGTAACTTATTTCCCATTGACCACCTCAAAGCGCATCACAGTGCTCCGCGCCAACAAGTACAGTGCGGGAAAGAACGGTTTGCGCATTGTAAGCTTTTGTGATTGACAGCTGGAGAAAGACAGAAGTATACAACATGTATAAAGAAAAGAAAACATTTGTATGCCTCAACAATTTACGGAAAATATAGATAAAAGGACTGGTAGAACAACAATACAAGGCAACGTGTAAGCCTGATTCAAACAACTGTTTCAGTTTAATAGGGGTGTAGAATTTCACTGGTGAATCGCGCTAATAAGCTATAAAACTATTTCTCGTTATTTTGAAAATATGAAAAAAATCAATTCATAAGATTTGTTTCCCTACAATTGTGTAATGTTTTGTTACACACAGAAGCAATGCCTAAAAATCATGACAGTTATCTAAAGATGGACCTGTGATTGCAGCAAATCCTGTTGAAATGTGAAAGTAAGAAATAAAATGATTAGAATCATTGTACCCATTAGAATCCTCAAGGAAATCTGTCAATTCAAGTAAAGAAACCAACGAACATTGGCTGTTGAATTTCTTTGTTTGTAACCCCACCCACCGTTCCGCTGACAAATCAAGTCAGACAGACATGATTTATTCCAATAGAAATGTGTAATTATCACTTTCAGCATCCTCACCAGCTCAGTAATGTGTATTAAAGGAGAAATTATTGTCTAATGAAATTCCCAGTTATTTGTAGGAGGGGAAACATTTTAAAACAGAGCCATCAAGAGTAGTAATGTTAATATTGCGAAATTGTAGATGTTTTGCTCTAGAAAACACCATATACTTTGTTTTACCGATCCAAAACTGGAATCAGAAATGTGTCCGATACTGGTCAAAAATGCGCAATCCAGTATCAGCATATGGAGTCTATGTAATGATCAGATGCCATATTTTAATTAGGTGCGTTATAGTGACGGCCCGGGTTGTTCAGAACAAAAACATTAGTGTACATTTATCCTTTCTGCATTAACAAATAGTGGTCTTAGCATTTTTTCCAGGAATGTTAGGCTGCGTACAAAACGGCTATAATCCATTTTTTATTTAACAGAATTTTAGAAATCGTATGTCCTTGCAATAGCGTTCCATTTCAGAAAGAATCTGCTGTTAATCAACTATTTGTCTTTGCCTGAATATGTTTAAGTATTAATATTTATTGTTGTATTGTGTTTGGCTCCATTTCTGAAGACTCATTAATTGTACGCTGTTGAACGAACAATAGTGGCTGGTAAGATTTGTGTATTCAACAGCCTAGCTGACACAATGTGTCTGAAACAGGCCTCCCAAACAGTACATTAAAGTAAAAAAATACATTTTGGATTTGCTGAAAGATGTCACTGCAATTGGCTTCACTACAGAGTTTTGGAGTTCAGAAATGTGTCCCATGTCTCTATTAACTCTGACAGCACAGTGGATGGATGCAAGTTTTACATTATGCAGTATTAAAACGCTTGTATCGGATCGGTACTCAGTATAGGATCACTACTCAAAGTTCAGTACTCAGTATCGGCAATGAAAGTGGTATCAGTGCATCCCTATTGCATTATTATTTATTAATATTTAGTTAACCATATAAATTGACTGAGAATATCTTCTCATTTGCAGCAATGACCTGGGTAGGTCACACAAAAATACAAAGTACAGTAAACAAGAAAAACAATTAAATAGCAACACAATCACTTAAAACAGTTAACATTTCTTCAAGTAAATGTCTTAAATAATCTAATGGCACCAATTACTCTAATTTTAATTGTAATTTATACATTGTAATTTATTCCACAAGCGAGGTGCAATGGAACTAAAACAGTTCTACCCAATTCAGTGGAGATCTTAGGGATCTCCAGCGATAGCCATCTGGTAGCCAGTCCATCCTAGTTAAAAGTGAATAAATAAAAGGTGATAGTTTGTGCAAAATAGCTTTATAAACAAAAAGTGCTAAATGCATTTCACACAAGCCGGGACCAGGAAACTCTTTCCCAGTAACCACAACAAAACTTTGCCTCTCGGAACCCTTCACACCCCTGAGGGGAAGTGGATCAGACCTGGCGCTTCGCTCCTAGCCTAGGCCAGGGATCCTCATCGGCGACCGCGACCTCACTGCCACCGGCTCTCCATAGGTTGGTGTGCCAAGCCAGGGGCAAGTGATGTCATTCTGCCCATGACAGGTGTTTAAGGCAATCATGGGGTCCAAGAGTTCGTCGTCCTCCTTGATCTGATGAAGGATGGACACTCCACTCCACTTCAGCAATTCTCTGACTCAGGTGCTGTCAGGAGACACATCCACTTGCCAGCGGCGCCATGGAAAATCAGGCCCCAACTAGACAGGCAAAGCTTGTGTTTAGCCTAGCAGCTAGCAGGCCTTAGCCCCAACAACAAGCTAGTAGCTTGTCTTGTAGCTAAAAGAAGTAAAAACAATATAAAATAAAAAGATTTTAAAAAACAATGCTCACAACTCAATAAAACTCAATTAAATATTCTGACTTATTCGCTCTGTAACGCACAGCTGCTGCGATTTACCTTAAGTCTGATAACCACTGAGCTCTGTGACGCCCTCATACGGATCTGTTCTCCACTGAAGAGTCCATTTTGTGTTGCAGGGTTGCTGACAAGGAGCCCATCAACAAAATGTCCCTGCACAACCTGGGCACAGTGTTCGGCCCGACCCTGCTGAGGCCCTCTGAGTCCGAGGTCACCAAGGGACACATCACACTGGCCTCTGACATCTGGTCACATGACGTAATGGCACAGGTCAGTGTGACATGGGTGCGTACATCTGTGTTTAGTGTGGGAGTGAATCAGTGACTGTTTGGGTGTGTGGCTTAGTAAATACATCTGTCTGTGTTATCCACCTCTACATTACTGCTCAAACATTTCAGAATGCCCAGGGTTTTGCATGTTTTTGATCGAATTTCACCAAGGTAGCATTAGATTGTTAATGTCTTATATATTTTAATCGATGTTGCAAATGTCTATCACAGTTCTAAATGACTGATTAATAATTAATTATTCACCTACAATAGAAAAGCCATTAATTCAGAAGCCATTAATTCAGAATTCTAATGATGAAACCTTTTGCTCATCCATAATCATTCACGTTTTGACTCCGTTTTGACTGGTATCAATATCTAAACTCAAATTCTTGGTTCTAAATCTTTTGACCAGTAGTGTATGTGTACATGTTGTAATATAATGTCTCCACAAAGACAGTACCACCTGACCCCACATTGTCATAAAATCATTTAACATGTGGGTTATTTTCAGGTTTTAAAATTGCCATTTAGGTGTTAGGGCTAGGTTAAGTTTAGGCAGAAAAGGATTGTTATTGGGGTTATGGTTAGGTACAGGGAATTGTGAACCTGGGTTATTGTGTATGAGTTAGACCTCAGGTCTCCACAAGTATATTAGTATTCCCAATGTGCATGTTTATTTTACTATACCTCCTGAGGAAGAGAAGTCCTCACAAGAAATTTACAAGCAAAACAGTTATATTTTGTGCTCAGGTTTAAGTTTATTATTATGTTAAGGGTCATAAGGTTTTCATTTAGGAGTTTGTTTTAGGTTTGTGGGTTAGGTTTATGGTTAAAGTTATCTTTAGGGTTAAGGAAAATGTGATTTTAGCTGGAATACATTTTGGTGCCAAAATGTTCTTATCCTTATAGTAAAATAAGCTAGTGTATGTAAATATAGTAGCTAAAGGAGTGTGTCGTTAACTAATGTCACTCAAGTCTGGGTTCCCAGCTGTATTTAGACTATTCATTTTGGGAAGCATCTGGAAATCTGCCTGGTGCTGAGAGCAACTGCTTCCTGTCCTTGTCATGATGGGTATTCAAGGCCATATACAGTATCTCACAAAAGTCAGAACACCCCTCATATTTTTGAAAAATATTTGATTGTAACTGTGACAATACTGAAATTTTACTTTGCCACAGTGTAAAGTAGTGTACAGCTTGTATATGTTAAGTTATTTTGAGGGGACAGAGAACCTGTACAAGCTGTACACTCACTACTTTACATTGTAGCAAAGGGTAATTTCTTCAGTGTTGTCACATGAATAATCAAATATATACAAATATGTGAGGGGTGTACTGACTTATGTGAGATACTGTATAAACCATGACTACTGTAAGTCTTCAAAGGCCCCAATACTGGCAGTAGATAAGTTTCATCAATACTGTTAAGCCTTAGAGCAGGGGTGTCCAAACCCTTCCATGGAGGGCCTAGTGTATGCTGGTTTTTGGTATTTCCCTTCAATTAGAGCCAATTTAGGACCTAGACTGCCAGGTGAGGGGAGATCCTAACCAATAAGTGAGCTACTCCATCAGCCTTGTACAAGGTAAAAGCGAAAACATGCATACACTAGGCCAGGAATGTCAAACCGGTTCCACGGAGGGCCAAGTGTATGCTGATTTTTGGTCTTTCCCTTCAATTGGAGCCCAATTAAGAACTAGACTGCCAGGTGAGGGGAGATCTTAACCAATTAGTAACCTATTCAATCAGTCAGGTACAAGGTAAGAGTGAAAACCTGCATACACTCGGCCCTCCGTGGAACCGGTTTGACACCTGTGCACTAGGCCCTCCATGGAAGGGTTTGGACACCCCTGCCTTAGAGGGAAGTGTTTGTGAAGTGGTATTACATCCTCATCTTTTGTAGACCGATGACTCTACAGTTACTCAGACATCAGTGGGAGGAGTTTACATAGCCACATACTGACTGGTGTACAGAAGGTGCAGGTTACATTGCCTCTAGCTAAGTCCTTGTTTGGGTATTAATTCTACTGAGTGGAGCTGAATGTAACGGAATATCTTTCCCCACTCAGGTCCAGGTGTTGCTGTATTACCTGCAGCACGCCCCCATCTCCTTTACTGAGTTGAAACGCAACACGCTCTACTTTTCCACCGACGTTTAATCCCTCAGTGGTCTGGAGAGACTCATCAGCAAGTCCAGCCCCTTACCGCCCGCTCCGTTAGAACTGTACGGCCCTCATCAGGCTAGCTTACCTTAAGACAGGGAGGCAGATGTGCGGGGAGAGAACAGATGTTCCCCCTGGTTCCCTGTCATGTCTTCTAGTGTCATGTTAGTGTGAAGCGGAGAGCAGTTACCCCTAGACTACAGTACATCACTCGGTGAGGAGCTGGAGTGGAGAGAGACATCCGCTATCTGACCCACAACGCAGCGCGCACACATTCTAACTTATCTATATCTATCTAATCTATCTCTGTATCATCTGTGAGGGTTGAGAGGTCAGCGTCTGTGTCACTGTGGCTCCTCTGTTTTGGTGACCTCCTTCAGCTCCAGCTGAATGAACCCAGGGCTGTACTGTTATTTACTTCTCTTGTCTTTTTTTTCTCTTCGTCCTTATTTCAGAGGCATTCCAAGAAAATGGCATTTACATATTTTATAAATATTATTTGTTCAAAAGGTTTTTTTTCTGGCTTTGTGCATGTGAAGGAAGAGGGCTGTGTGTGTACAAGTGTAACAGAGCATGTATGTGTGTGTACGTGTGTTAAAGCAAGTTCTGAGGACTTTGAGTTTGCAACACGCCAGTAACGCCATGTCTTTTAATGGCAACTATAATATTATCTCCGATATGCAAAGACTTGAGACACAGCCCTCCCTCTGTGTGAGTCTTGGCCAAATTCGCCCTATTTATTATAAATATATATATATTACGTGTGCCTGTACAGTCCAGTACAACTAGGGATTTGCTCCAAGGAGTCCGTTGTTTGAAGTTTTATCAGGTAGTGATGTTTTTTAGCTTTTGTTTCTCAGTCAGTCAAGGGTGACAGCTGTACTAAAACCATCACAGGAACACAAAGTGTACATTTTGACAGTTGATTCTGAACCAATCACAATACAGAGAGATTACATCAGTATGTGAGCTGAGGGTTTTATGGGAGAAGAAAATGGAACATTAGCTTTTTTCTTGTCATTCCATTGCAAGCCGGTTCTGAGTGTCGAGTGACACCTGTTATAATTAATGGGATGATTTGTGTAGTTTAACGCCCTCATTGCATGTTCAGCTTGTCAATCAAATCAGGCTGGGTGGCACAAAGGTAGGTTGTCATGGCTAATTTGCTGAACAGACTCCCATTTGCGCTGTTTAAATCTAACCTTTTTGCTATCAAGCCTGAAACATATTTTAAAATAAGCACTGTTAGATGAGTACTATTTGATATTTTTAATATAATTCAAATAAAAATGTTGTATTTTTCTTCCCTTGAGAAGAATTTGAGTATACTGTATTAAGAAGGGTAAATGTTGTGAACTTTTTTCTTTTTTAGTAAAATTAATAAAAGTCTACCAAAAATAACCTGTTTGGTACATTTCTTTAATTTGTTGCAGCATTCTGTACTGATGTGTTAATAAAATTTGCCTCTGATACATCTCAAACACCAACATGGGTGCCTTTCAGAGAGTTTATTTACACTTTGTACTGCCTTTATGGGCAAGAGCCTCAATGAAGTATTTACACTTTGTACTGCCTTTATGGGCAAGAGCCTCAATGAAGTATTTACACTTAGTACTGCCTTTATGGGCAAGAGCCTCAATTAAGTATTTACAGTTTGTGCTGCCTTTATGGGCAAGAGCCTCAATGAAGTAAAGACAATCCTGCCTCAACCATCTTTGGGTGTTAAAGATGCATTCTGGGACCTGTGATTAACAAAACATTTGTTTACATTTTGTGCTAGATGTGTAACTTTTATCTCCAGTAATACATGTCTGTAGGTCGGCAACAATGTTGGATTATTATAAACTTTTCCAGACACACATAAGCAAGATCCATATTAGATTAAGGGGTTTGAGATGGCTCAGTGGGTAGGCAGTGTGAACATTGCCGGTTTGATTTCCAACTAAATGTTGTTTCGTCCTAGAGCAAGGCACTTTACCCTAAGTTGATTTAGGGTTATGTCCCTGTATTCACTGTAATTCTCTCTGGATAACAGCGTCCGCTAAATCAGTGTTTCTCAAAGTTGTTTCAATATTGTACCCCCTTTGAATTGCCTTTTTAAGCCAAGTACCCCCTGACCAGCACAAAACATTTTTGGTAGGAAAAAAGTATTTAAAGAGGTACAATACAGTGCCAGCAGTGATAGTCACTAAAAAACAACCTTTTTTTAAACAAAAACATTTAAATGCTACATTTCAAATGTTTAGATTCCACCACTTCATTCATTCATAATTAAAGTATTATTATTTTAGGAATTATGCATGACATATTTTTAAATTAGCATTTTTGCTAAAATTGTATGTATCCCCTGCAGTACACGTACCCCCATTTGAGAAACACTGGGCTAAATGACTAAACTGTATTGTAATTAAAATTTGTCAGCATATTACGATGCAGAATTTATTCCTCACATGGACCTAATTGAATTTGTCTGAGTTCAGACAGTAATGTCGAGCTAACGTTGCAATGATAGTTGTCATAGTTGAGTCTCCACAAACTTGCCTTCCATGCTGATGGTTTGTTTGATGGTGTTGGACAACATGTCACAGGGCAGTGTTTTTCAACCCTCTCCTCAGGGAACACCAGCCGTTCCATGTATTTAAGCTATTTCTGAGCTTGAACACCCACTTCACCTCCTGCTAATTATCAGGCCCTTGATTAATGAATTCGGTGAGCTAGTTCAGCAGCTACAGCTAAACTGTGGAATGTCTGATATGCCCTGATGAGGGTTAAACCACTGGCATAGAGACTTATGGGAAATGCAGTTTGGGTCAGATAAATCAGATATGTCTACTCTGACAAAACTCTCAGATTTGTATTTGATTTAGAACCATGTTTAAATGTTTTAAGTCTTGACATGACTTTTCATAAAGTTATACCTGATTGAAGTCCGGTCCATATACCATACCAGTCACTTCAAACTGATAAGTGACTGGATGATCTGGCAAATTAGGGAGAGCAAAATCTGTCATTCTGGTTGCTAAGATTCTATATAGCTCACACAATTTAGTTTTAAGAAAACAACCACTGAACATTATAAGGAATCATTGTGCCATTTATGTCAACATGGAAAAGTATACTTTTTTTTACAGTTTTGTAAACTGATAAACCAACCCTGCTGTGAAACTTACTAGATGAGCAAGGTTAAGGTAAAGTTAGTTTTATAATAGATATGTGTTAATACTTGGTGTCTTATCAAATTCCATGTATAGATAAACCAAATATCAATTACTCAAAACAAAATTACCTCAATTGATTGCTATGAATGTCAACAATTCTCATTGCTTCCACAATAATATATTCTATATACAGACCGTTGAAGTCTCAGATTACAAAAAAATATGTGGATTCTTAAAATGTACCTATCAGAAAAACATTTGTCAGTGTTGATTTAATAGAAATGTGGCTTGATGAGTCAAACAATGTCAAAACACTGAATTGGAATAAGCATTATGCCTGGAACACATGCAATACAATGACCCCAGGCTGGTACTCTTAATTTAACTTATTGCACATATTGACTAATCAGGTCAGAGATCTTCCCCAAAATTTGTCAATGAACCAGTATGCCTGTGTAAATGCAGCCAATTTTAACCACAACCGCTAAAAGCTTTTGGCTAAAAGGGGACTGACACTGATAGAGGGACAGCTAAAAACTTAAGTTATTAAACAAAGGCAAAGCCAGCATACCCACATGGACTACATGAATCTGGCCTGGCCCACCCAGTGTGACAACATGGAACTCTACAGTGCACAGAATCCACTCTAATTTCAGAAGGACCAGCATAACGTGTTCAGGTGTAGAGAATCCTGTTCAGATGCTCCATCGTCAGTGTCTATAGGGAAGTGTTTCATCCATGAGCTATAAAGTCTGAGTCCGGGACAGCGATCCCTCAACCATAGTCTACGGATGCTAGGAAGCTCCCCTGGTTTTCACCGGAGATAGTACTCAATGGCAGCAGAGAAGGCAGCAAAACCTCCACATCCCAGCACTCCAGCTTTTGCCCCAGCTATAAGACAGAAGACAATCACATTATCATTCAACTACAAGTGATATGAATGGGCCACTTAGTATTTAGGACACCAATGTATCCATATCAATCAGCACATTTGTCTTCTGGTGCTTGTTTTAATTTGATCTGATTCTTTTTTTAACTAAGTGCAAGACAAGATTGGATGACAAGTTAAGTTAGTAAAAACCTACTGACTTTGAAAAAAGAAAAAAACATGCATTCAGCATTCAGTAACATGGCATCTGTAAATACTGTAGACAACTCACCTCTGAATCCTATTACTCCTCCAGTAACATGGCATCTGTAAATACTGTAGACAACTCACCTCTGAATCCTATTACTCCTCCAGTAACACAGCCACTGTACACAGCGTTCTTCCAGTCAGACTTTCCCCTGTGCTGTAATATAACATACAAACCACATGAGGGCAGTATGAGACCATCAAAAGACAAATAAACAGCACAATAGTTCCAATTCTGACTACAACATTTCTTAGCCATATGACTTTGTATTAATTTGATAATCAACTATAAATATTCAGATTAATGTTGTTATTTGTGTAAAAACATAATTGTTGTTGCATAATATGTTTGGTTAATAACTGACAAGGTCTTGCAGGTTGTCTCAATATCACAGATTATTTTGTTTTGTAGTTACATTTACATGCTTGATACAAAAAGGGACCTCGTTTTGATGTTTGCTTATTTCTCCCTGTCCATTTAAAATTAACCGATTACTTATACATTGCTAGCTAGCCTATTATTTCAAAATGTTTGTCAGCCAGAAAAGAAAAGTTACAGAAGACACCAACCTACCGATTCAATGATGCACTCAGTGCAGGAGAACATTGCCCCAATGACAGCAAAGTTTTTGGCATAGGACATTCCCCTCTGACCCATGTCTTTGAGGACCTCTCTGGCAGAGGGTGTCTTCAGTGGGTCTTTGGGGTCAAATCCAACATTGGTGTCTATACCTGCCGTGAACACACCAAATGCTCCCCCAAGAACAAACCCTGTGGATAAAACAAAGTCACAATACTCTGTTAGGTTAAACTATGAAATTAGTATCAGTATACCTAATTAATTAGCATCTTTGCTACTGGCAACAGAAAGTGTTACACAGAAAATTAAATAGTTTACCGTACTCTAAAAACTTTTACTGAATTACTGAAGTCTTTTGTTCAGCATGCAGGATGTCACTGGCCTGAGTTTAGGTGAAAAAAGTCAACACTGGCTGGACCCACATTGATGGGAAACAGGAATATTCAGTGCGAGACAGACAGGTTAAGGTTTGAATGTTACGCACCTTGCAGAAACTAGATGCAGAGTAAGAAGGAGCATAGTAGGGAAAGTGTAAGGGAGCATAGAATGATCCCTGTGAGTAGTAGAATAGGACAGTGTGTTTTAGTATGGTCTGCTTCTTAGCGTTCATTACAATGGAAATTAATTGAACTGCACAGATGGAACAGAAATCCTAAATTATTGAGGCGGTCGCAGATTAGTGTAGCGGGACTACAGGGGGTTTCGAGAGAATAGGGGGACATCCTTCCAAGTAGCCTGTTGTAGGATATGTGAGTGCCATTGCAGTGGGATCGGGTTAGTAGAGTACAACAAGTAGTGCAATTTAGTTCTTTCCATTCTTTAATTTTATGCACAAGTGCAAATCATGTGCTGACCTTTGAAAAGCAGCTACAGTATACACAACAAAGCATCTAGCTAAGAATCCCCAGAGGACAGACAGACAAGTAGTTGTCTCTTCTATGCAAACATAAAATATATATATCTAGCTGTCACCATAATGAGACATGTTTTTGGTAGTTACACCCCCAAAACTCAATGCATCAAGGAAGTTGTTAGTCTCTAATGCTTTGCTACTCGTCTATGGACCGAACTACAGAAGCGTGTTGCAGTTAAGAAATGTGAAATAACTCATTATGACACTTTGTATATTATTATTATTATTATTATTATTATTGACAACTGTGATTGTCTAACCTCCAACACAGGCCAACACCGCCTTGAATGCACAGCTCTCCATTCCTCGTTCGATCATCTTCTGGTCGTCGGTCTTCATTGGATTGGGAAGACCCCCCATCACCATCGGATTTAGATCTTTAATCGGCCTCTTTTCCCCGACAAGATGCTGCAACAGCATGCTGTACTGAAATGTTGAACCTTCATAGCTCTGTTTAGCCGAGGATGTGGTATGAGCGTCCGACACGGGGACATTTCCACTATCCACGGTCGCCGCCATGCTGTATGTTGTGTGTGTAAGTCTATGCTGGTAATTTCAAGAGGTTTTTAAAATTATTAGATTCGACAGGTTTACTCCCGTTTCAGATTATTGAGGTAAAGCATATTTATTCCTAATAAAAACAATTAAGGTCCTGGAATATGAAAACTGTGTTATATTCATTATTTCCAACAATTGACAGTCTATAGGAATTACAATATCCCATTTAATTTAGTGTGTAAGTGAAATGCACAGGACTCTTTGTATTAGCAGATTCGACAAAAGCAGGATTCTAGCGATGCAATTGACCTTCAGTATCACAAAAATGCTAAACCTTTTTGTTTTTACTGTCTTTATGAATGAAATCCTAAATGTTAATAGATTTCTCCATAATACATTACATTAAGAACTATATTGTCAGATCTTAAATATTGTTATATTTTTGTAAACGACACTACCCAGAAGTCTAGGGAGACACTGCACCAAACTCGCGCGCGCCACCTGCAGGAGCAGTTCTATAACCACGCGCGAACATCAGCAGCAGCAGCAGCAGCGACAGAGTACACCAACGTCAGTGTGGAGACGAACAGGTGAGTTGAAGTAAACGTTTGCCGTTTTTACGTCGTTTTGCCCAATATATAAAGGTGTTGAACCAACACAGATGATGTTCACAGGTTTTGCAATTTCTCCATAAACAGTATGTCAAGTTTGGTAAGACAGAGAACGTTCAGATGGCTAGCGGTAGTTCACTCATTGGCTCGTGACAACCACTCTAACGGTACGGTCAGTTGATTGTTCTTTTATTTACCGGCGTATTTAAACGAGATGTCAGCTCGTATCGACATCGTTAAGAATGCAGCAATATTGCTTACGTGGTCATGGTAAAGCTGAGTCAGTTGGAGACATTTGTCATATCGTGTTTGCAGTGTGGGTGGAGGTATGATCTGATGCCTCTGCTCATTGTGTATCTATGTTTACAGTTCAACAGGATGTTGCTTTTTGTCCGCTGCTACTGACTTAATCGGTGCATTTGACAGGTGGCTTCTCCATGCAGACAGTGTGACTCTGCAGCAACAACGAAGGACTAACAAATAGCTCATATTACACAGCGCTCACAAATTAATGAAATCTTCCAGCAATAGTTTATGTCAGATCACTTACATTTATACAATATATACACACACATCATATCAGTTATAGCATTATGACCATCTGTCAAATATTGTGTAGGTCCCACTTTTGCTCCCAAAACAGCAAACTGTGATGCACTGTGTTCTGACACCTTTCTGTCAGAACCAGCATTAACTTTTTCAGGAATTTGAGCTACAGTAGCTTGTATTTTGAAGACCTGGAACACCCCACAAGAGCTGCAGTTTTGGAGATACTGTTACAGTCATTTAGCCATCACAATTTGGCTATTGGCAAAGTCACTCAAATTCTTACAATTTTTTTTCTGCTTCTTCATTTTGTCCTCAAATTTGATGAGTCAGAAGCAAAAATAGGCACCCGTAAGGATTTGAGCGATTTTGACAAGGGCCAAAGCAGTGAACCGGCAACAGGTTCATGGGCGGCCAAGGCTCATTGATGCACGTGGGGAGCGAAGGATTGCCCGTGTGGTCTGATCCAACAGACAAGCTACCGTAGCTCAAATTCCTGAAAAAGGTCATGCTGGTTTAACCAGAAAGGTGTCAGAACACAGTGCATCGCAGTTTGTTGTGTATCAGGCTGCTGTTTTGGCGGCAAAATGGGGACCTATACATTATTAGGTAGGTGGTCATAATGTTATGGCTGATCGATGTGTATGTATGTATATTTTATATATTATTATTATTATAATAATCATAAAAATATATATTTCTGTTGTTTGTAATTTATTATTATTATGAGTATACGTACATAAAAAATCTATTTAATTCTTCTTATTATAAATGTATTATTAAATAGATTGTGCTATCTAAGCCCATAGCTGTTTTTTGTTTAGTCAAGGAATTCTTGTTTAGTTCTTTAATAGATTCCTAAGTGTTTCATTATGGTAGAGATTATTAAGTTCTAGCCTACTACATTCTACTGAATGTACAAAACTGGCTGTACTACACTCAGCTGCTGCTCTACCACAGTTATCCAAATATAAGAATGTTGCACAGGCTTGATATTAGACCCCCTTAATATATTTGATCAGGCCTAGTTTATATTGTATGTTTAAAGGGGGTTGTCATGGAATGTCTCACATATGTCCTCCTTTTGAAAATAAATGAAAATTGAAAAGAGAACACCTAAAGAGAGAGATCAGTTTCTTATCCACTCTCATTTCATCAAGCAAATTACATTTACATGAGTAGATCTCAAAAGTAATGTGTAAATGATCAAAATAAGTGTTGTGCAGTAGGGATGGGAGATCTCACTGGTTTGAGTTCCTCAGCTTCCAAGGTGAAACAGTGTGCAGTAGCAAGGATTTTAACCACAATAGTTTGTGTTAGTGATTTTGGATCAGAATTTTTGGTAAATTACATAGATGTAAAACATTTTTTATGCAATACACAGAGGTCACATTAACGCAGGATTTATTTCAGAAAAATAAATGAAAATGCAGAAAAAATATTTTCTTGCATTCTGAAAATGCAGGTGTATTGGCCATGAGATTCCATTTAAATTAGCAATTTCTAACTTTTTTGTTGTTCAAAGAGAATATCCAGAAAGTCTGATACTGCAGATCAAACATGCTCTTGCATCTTCACTTTGCGCTGTGTGTGTGTGTGTGTGTGTGTGTGTGTGTGTGTGTGTGTGTGTGTGTGTGTGTGTGTGTGTGTGTGTGTGTGTGTGTGTGTGTGTGTGTGTGTGTGT
>JACXGM010007880.1:0-11955 GCA_016801145.1 Umbra pygmaea | reverse complement strand
TTTTTATTCTGCTTAATAAGTGTCTATGTAGTTACGAGCAAAATTCTTATTATTACTAATCTGATGTTTTCCTACTGGCAGATTTATAGAACGATCACATAAAGAATATAGGAGTGAATGCCCTCTGAAAGAAGAAACGTTTTGTGTCCCGCTAAACAGAGAGGGTTGGATGAGTGAACTAAAGTATTCAGCTGTAGTACATAACGCAATATTGTCAGTTAATATGATTTATAAAAGTAAGGTGTGAATCTGTCTTTTGAACAGTCAAGATCATTATAAAATAAACAAATGCAAGTGAGTGTTGTAACTTCATAAATCTACTGAAGCATTTGAATGGTTCAATAATGCACAGAATGAGGCTTTACCACAAACACTGGCATTTAAAGTGTTTTCAATCCCCAGTTTGATTTTTTTTATGGGGAAAGTTTGATTATTAATTACTATGATGAACTGAAATATTATGGATAAAAGTATGATGAAATTGAACAATGAATAATAACAGATTAGCATTTTTTTCTAACACTTATTTTTAATCTACACTGCTGATCGAGAACAATCATTTCATTATCATTCAGATTTTATTACTCTATTTGTTATATTTATAAATACAACTTTTCTGAGCATTCTAAAATGCAGATTTCCTGCATTCTAGAGCAGCGAGTACATCCACGTTCATTAATTAAATTAGAATGCAGATAAAGTCTGTAAACCGCAGATTTTTTGAAAGTCTGTGTTTTCGGAGGCAGATTTCTGAAAACTAACGTGACCTCTGATACATATTGGTTAATACTTTATGTTAATACTTTATCGGGCACCTGACCAATTATGCAAGACTTTAATTCTGGGTTAGCCAAGATTACAAGCCTACTACAAACTTACAGCAACTTGGGGTCCACGTGGTCGTGGTGGGCTAAGTCGCTGCCTGTCATGATAATCCGTTTATTGGTTCAAGCCTGACTATGGTTTCTCCAACTTTGCCCGGACTTTCAGCATGAGGCAGTCTAAATTAGCATAGCGCTGCCTAGGATTTGGGAGCGATAAGTCGAATGATCTACCTTGACAAGTCGCTCTCCACCGACTCCTGTGCAGATCGAGCGCATGAAAATTAAATCACAAAAGTATAGTTACTGATTGTCAATCATCCAACACATGAGGCAGTGTGAAAAGAATTGGCCAGCTGGGCGACATGTGGTTGGATGAACCATGTAAGCACCCTTCACCATCCTGCATCTGTTGACGGGGGTTGCGGAGCTGCTGATGTTGCAGGGTTAGTGGGAAAAATTAGACAAGTCCAATTGGGAGGGGAGAAAACTGTGAAAAATTACAAAATAAATAAGAATACATCTCCTCAAATGCTCAATCACTTAGTACAGGCAAGCACTGTATTATTTGGGCTGTGTTATGCACAAGCAGTCAAACAAATATGCCTACTTTACAAAAGTGAAACAAATGAAAATGTTCAGGTCTACACTCTCATATTTGTTCTTTGAAGTTACTAGATTAATAAAGACAGGAGAAATGCTTTATTTAGCTCCTTTGCTGTCTTAATTATGCAATGTCTATTTGTAGGTGGTAAAAAAAAAATTCTTACCACAATACAAATAACTAGAAGGAATCAGTGTTTAGCAGATGGCTTGGCTATGCTCAGAATGCACTGCATTATAGCTAGGACTAAGTTGAGACTGTAAGCCAGGCAGATATATATGTATGTATGTATGTATGTATGTACAGTATATATGTACAGTATATATGTATGTATGTACAGTATGTATGTATGTATGTATGTATGTATGTATGTATGTATGTATGTATGTATGTATGTATGTATGTTAACTGAAGCACCAGGCAGATATGTATGTATGTATGTATGTACAGTATGTATGTATGTATGTATGTATGTATGTATGTATGTATGTATGTATGTATGTATGTATGTATGTGCCTTGCGAAAGTATTTGGCCCCCTTGAACTTTTCGACCTTTTGCCACATTTCAGGCTTCAAACATAAAGATTTGAAACTGTAATTTTTTTTGAAAAATCAACAACAAGTGGGACACAATTATGAAGTAGAACAAAATGTATTGGATATTTAAATCTTTTTTAACAAATAAAAAACTGAAAAATTGGGCGTGCAAAATATATTAAAAGTTAATACTTTGTAGCGCCACCTTTTGCTGCGATTACAGCTGTAAGTCGCTTGGTGTATGTCTCTATCAGTTTTGCACATTGACAGACCGAAATTTTTGCCCATTCCTCCTTGCAAAACAGCTCGAGCTCAGTGAGGTTGGATGGAGAGCATTTGTGAACAGCTGTTTTCAGTTCTTTCCACAGATTCTCGATTGGATTCAGGACTGGACTTTGACTTGGCCATTCTAACACCTGGATATGTTTATTTGTGAACCATTCCATTGTAGATTTTGCTTTATGTTTTGGATCATTGTCTTGTTGGAAGACAAATCTCCGTCCCAGTCTCAGGTCTTTTGTAGACTCCATCAGGTTTTCTTCCAGAATGGTCCTGTTTTTGACTCCATCCATCTTCCCATCAATTTTAGCTATCTTCCCTGTCCCTGCTGAAGAAAAGCAGGCCCAAACGATGATGCTGCCACCACCATGTTTGACAGTAGGGACGGTGTGTTCAGGGTGATGAGCTGTGTTGCTTTTATGCCAAACATAACGTTTTGCATTGTTGTCATCTCACCAGAGCACCTTCTTCCACATGATTGGTGTGTCTCCCAGGTGGCTTGTGGCAAACTTTAAGCAGCAATTTTTATGGATATCTTTCAGTAATGGCTTTCTTCTTGCCACTCTTCCATAAAGGCCAGATTTGTGCAGTATACGACTGATTGTTTTCCTATGGACAGACTCGCCCACCTCAGCTGTAGATCTCTGCTGTTCATCCAGAGTGATCATGGGCCTCTTGGCTGCATCTCTGATCCGTCTTCTCCTTGTATGAGCTGGAAGTTTAGAGGGACGGCTGGGTCTTGGTAGATTTGCAATGGTCTGATACTCCCATTTCAATATTATCGCTTGCACAGTGCTCCTTGGGTTTAAAGCTTGGGAAATCTTTCTGTATCCAAATCCGGCTTTAAACTTCTCCACAACAGTATCTCAGACCTGCCTGGTGTGTACGCCTTGTTCTTCATGATGCTCTTTGTGCGTTCAACGGACCTCTGATTTTGCTCACCCAATTTGTCAGTTTTTTATTTGTTAAAAAAGCTTGAAATATCCAATAAAATTCGTTCCACTTCATGATTGTGTCCCACTTGTTGTTGCTTCTTCACAAAAAATTACAGTATAATTTAATATGTATGTATGTATGTATGTATGTATGTATGTATGTATGTATGTATGTATGTATGTATGTATGTATGTATGTATGTATGTATGTATGTATGTATGTATGTATGTATGTATGTATGTATGTATGTATGTATGTATGTATGTATGTATGTATGTATGTATGTATGTATGTATGTATGTATGTTAACTGAAGCACCAGGCAGAACACTGGCCTTTGAAATGTACATCCCTTTATTACAGAGACATTGTTTTCCTTTGTGCCAGTCATGAATGCACATGTTATTCCCATAGTATTCTCCATCTAGCCTGTTTCATTATGTCTGCATTGCTATTTTAGTGCATTCAATACACTAACAACAGATCAGTCGCTGAATTGAGGTTTAATTTTGTCTTGTGGTTTCATCTTTAGACAAAAGGTATCCAAGCCTTTGACACCAGTCCTCCTACAGTGTACTACCTCTTAGTCAGTAAGTCCACCTCGCCCTTGCCTTTGTTGATTACTGGCATTGAATGTGACTGAGCTGAGCTGGCCTCTCCTTCTACTCCTGTACCCTGCATGCTGCTGAGAGAGCCACACAAGGCCAGAAAGAGAGTAGTGAAACGGTTTCCTAGTCACATCCCCACACTGGTCCTGGATGGCTGTGCTGCTACTGCGCTCCATTGCTGAGCTCGTTACCAAGACTCCTCTCACTGGGGGACTGGAGAAGTTATAAATAGTCTCCAGTATGTCTCTGGTGAGCAGGGTGTGGGGGGGGGACGGGGGCAGCAGGTCCAGCAGTGGGAGGAGAGCATGCAGGGGGGTGCATGGAGCCCTAAACGATGGGAAAGCTGAGGGAGTGGAGATGTAGAGAGGTTTAACTGGTGTCCTGGCTGGTCCACTGCATCGTCACTCTCCTGTTATGGTTTAAAATAAGGGTGACTTTCCTGCAACAGCGGCTTATGAATGTCACAGAACACCACATGGTATATTGGCTGTTTCACAAAGTCAACGATTGCGGAAAACGCTCTAGTATGACTGTCCTCGATTCACCTAGCCTCATTTGTGGCATACAACTGCAGGCTATATATAATTTTTTCTGTTTTACTGTTGTGTGTGTGTGTGTGTGTGTGTGTGCGTGCATGTGCGTGCGTGTTCATGTACTGTTTGTTTGCGTTGTAAAGTGGGGAGCTGGATAAGGTGTATTTGGTCTCACCTTCCCTGCCATAGCAAGGATGCATCCATATAGTCTGGCAGGTCAAATGTGCTTATTGGTTAAGAAAAAATAGAAACATGCCAGAGTCGGTGTGTTGGTCTAAGCTCCCGACTCTGGACCATGCGCCCTGGCAACAACGGTTCGAGCCCCGGCTAAGCAACTGTCTCTGCCTTTCCTCTCTGTCTCCCCTTCCTGTCTCACTGGCTTCTGCTTTCTCCTGTTCTAACCTTGCATAAATACATTCAGAAGCACAATTAAGTTGTTGAGCTAGACTTGTAACTGTTTCTATCGCTGATAAACAACAATTAGGGACACAATCATTGGGTTGAAAATGCACAATATGAATGTCTATTTCAAAATATAAATGTAGCCCTGCTGTAAACATAAGGGATTAAACCTGTAACATTATAAATATATTATATCATATTTGTGGGAAAAGCAAAGTAGTCAGTAAAGCAATTTACCTGTATAAATTACTTAATTTAATTAATTGGTTTTAGAGAAAGAGAAATTGGTTAATCAAGAGAATAACCTACATTGGTACTAAAAAGAATTCGAACACCTATAAACTGAGAAATATGTTAAAAGTTAGCAGTTATAATAATAGTAGGGCATTTAATGGTTCACCCAAAATAAGTAAACCTTCATGGTAGCGACCTTAGAAACACAAAATAGGTAAACCTTCATGGTAGCTACCTTAGAAAACAAACTCAAACACTCATTCCATTCATTAGTTGTTTCACTTCAAGTATAAGGGGAGTGTTGGGGTGCTACATAAAAATTGTTTTCTACAGTGTTCTTGAAATTGTGCACTTGTTTTGAAAGTCCAACACAACTGCTTTTCACTCTTCGTTTGAATTGCAGAGGGTAGTGTGAAATGGCAGCACAGTTTCTGAGAGAAAAGCAGTTGTAGTTTAATTTACAAGTGGCATTGTCGCACTGTGTTGCCCTGCACAAGTCAAATACTGCTTTACCTTATTCCCTTCACATACTGTAACAAATCACTCAATGTGCAGCTCTACCTGCAGCAAGGACTATTTCAAATAAGTGCATGTGTGTGCTGTTTCTTGAAGTGCAGAGTGGTGTTGACCAGGGAGAGCTAGATATTTCCCAACATGCAGAGAAAGGCTCATGGACCAAGGCCCAGTCATCAGGGGAACCACAGTCCCTGATACTTGATCCATTATCACGTCCCAGACACGTTTGTGCTGTCTAGCCAACTCCTGCAAACAGCACAAACAGATCTAAGTTAAATATAAGCTGTGGAGACAGATGCTGAGAGACTTACAGAGCTACAGTACAATAATGTAGTCTAATTTACATTATATAGACTATTTAATTAGCTATATTTTAATACAGCTTTACTTGCATTGGCCATTTGAAAACAACAATCAGCAGCATTACCTGTGTCCAGCAGAGTAGGATTAGTCTGCATACCATTGGATTGGCACATCCTTTTCTGTAGTACAAGCAGTGAGGCTTTAATTGTTTAATTAATTTAATTGCCAAGATAAAGCCTGCTGGGCTGGGCAAAGGGCAGTTATGAGCAGCGCTGGTCTGGCTGACACTCAGTCAGACTGGTGGGGCACCCCCTGACATGCTACACAAGAGACTACTTAGTGTGCTTGCCTTTTGTATAGCAGCTAGCAAGACTTCCTTTACGTTGTTGTAGGAAAACAAGAGAAGGGTTGAGGCTGTCATCTAATCCCTCACCACTTGGTTACTAGCACATTTTGACTGGCAGTGTATTTTAAATGTTGATGAACATAGTACTCAGCTAATATGTGTGTCATTTTTCTTGTATAGTATACACGTCTAAATTCTTGAGACTTATTAGCTTGGCACATGCAATACGTACATGTCCTTAGTCAGCTTGTCTTCAGCAAACTGTTTGCGGGCTTTCGTGTGCATCATCTTTAGAAGAGGCTTCTTTCTGGGACATCAGACATGCAGACCAATTTGATGCAGTGTGCGGCGTATGGTCTGAGCACTGACAGGCTGACCCCCCACGCCTTCAACCTCTGCAGCAATGCAGGAAGAACTCACATCTATTTCCCAAAGAGATCCTCTGGTTATGACCCTGTTCACGTGCACTGAACTTCTTTGGTCAACCAGTGGCGAGGCCTGTTCTGAGCGGAAATGTCCTGTTAAACCGCTGTATGGTCTTGGCCACCGTGCTGCAGCTCAGTTTCAGGGTCTTGGCAATGTTCTTATAGCCTAGGCCATTTCTATGTAGAGCAACAATTCTTTTTTTCAGATCCTCAGAGAGTTCTTTGCCATGAGCTGCCATGTTGAACTTCCAGTGACCAGAAAGAGGGAGTGTGAGAGCGATAACACAATTTAACACACCTGCTACCCATTCACACCTGAGACCTTATGACACTAACGAGTCACTTGAGAACGGGGAGGGAAAATAGCTAATTGGTCCCAATTTGGACATTTTCACTTAGGGGTGTACTCACTTCTGTTGCCAGCGGTTTAGACCTTAATGGCTGTGTGTTGAGTTATTTTGAGAGGACAGCAAATTTACACTGTTATAGAAGCTGTACACTCACTACTTTTTCTTACTATTCTTTTTCTTACTATTTCTTCAGTAGTGTTACATGAATAATCAAATATTTACAAAAATGTGAGGGGTGTACTCTTGTGATATACTGTATATCATTGTCAAGTTACGTTTGTCACATGCACAAGAGACACAGTTATATAATAATCAATAATCAATGTTATTGATTGTACAGTGAAAATCTTGTGCCACGGCTCCAGCAATGCAATAATAATATTGCAAGCCCATATAAACTGCCACTTCAAGCTCCCAATAAAACAGTCTGTAATCCCAATTGATAGAAAATGCCCCTGCAGTCATTCAAGGTTCAGCAATACTCTTTAAGATATTTGAGGTGACTTATGCACATCCACACAGACTAAGACTGATTGTTATTGTGTTGTGCACTATGAAGATCCTCGAAGGCGTGATTATAGATGCTGGTCTAAGCAGGAAACGCTCTGCATACTTGGACAGGACTGTAATCAGCCTTACTAACATTGTGTTGAATTCTAAAAATAAATCAGTCTGAAACAAGCCATTCAGTCAGAAACCTAAGCATTTTACCTCTGTGGAAGAGTTATTGTATTGTTCTCTCTGTATGTATTTAGTAAAAAAATATGAAAATTAAACCTAAACATTGCCAATTTTGTAGAAATTACAAAGCTTTTTACACATACCCTCAAATTTAAACTGTCTTGTTCACTTTAAACTCCTAGTCATTATTCAATTTCAAATTTGGTACAGGGCCAAAACAACAAAACATAGTCAAAATACTTTTGGACTGCACTGTAGCAACATGTCACATTTCTTGCGATGGCTACTGTTCACAATCTTTCTGCTCCAACCTTTACATTTCTCATCTAATCATAGAACCTGGTTCCAGTCAAAAAGGTTTAAATTATGTTTAGCATTTTTTTGTTTGAAAACCTTCCCCATTTTCCTCCCTTCACAATTCCCACTAACCCTGCCTAGTCGGCAGCTTCGTAACTCTTTGTACAGATCTGTGGGATGGCGAGGGTCGCACACATGGTTCATCCAACCACATGTCGCCCGGGCCGCTAATTCTTTTTGCACTACTCATCCAAAACGGAAGCCTTCAGTCAGATCATTTTTGGTATGGATGTGGTATCAAATGATATATTTTTTTGCTTTTCTTAATTGTTTACCTCTCAAACTGTCATCTTCACTCTAGGGTCAAAACACTTGCATCCATCTGCCTGTAGAATCACCATTAACTCATTTATGAAGGTCAACAACAGTTTTTTTTTTTTTACTGTAAATGCAACTGATAATGACTTCTTCAGTCTCATAATTGTTCAACCCTTCATGGCAAGCGTCTTTACTACCTAGTTCATCACCCTTTTGCTGTTATGACCTGCTGCAAACAAGATGCAGTGCCAGACACCATCCTCTGGCAGCATTCCTGAGGAAACTAAGCACATTCCTCATGAGCAATGGAATCCAGGTTGGTAATATTTTTGGGTTTGCATGCTGCTCCCGCTTTCTTCAACTCCCATCAAAGATTTAATATGGGTAAGTCTTCCAGGACTTCTTCTGCAACCAAGCCTTGGTGGACTTTGAGGTATGCTTGAAATCATTGTTCTGTTGGAAGGTCTTATGATGCCCAATCATCGTCTTTCTCACAGAAGGCATTACGTTTTCTCCTAGGATTTCTTGATACTTCAATTAATCCATAATTGCCTTCCACACGCTACAGGTTTCCTGTGTCTGAGGATGCAAAGCAGCCCCAGAGCATCACCGAGCCACCAACATGCTTGACTGTGTGCAGAGTTTTCTTTTCAGTGTATGCTTCAGACTAGAGATGCGTGGTTTGCAGTTACAACCGCAGACTCCTAAACTGCGGATCAGGCGGATGACGTGACAAATAATTCTATTTTATTAATTAAATTTGGTCAGGTGGCGGTCGAACACTGAAAAATATATACATTGTTAAATATTGTTACCAGCGGATGGCGGGCGGGTGCGGTTTTGAAAAATTGTCAAAAACGTTGGTGTGGATGGATGGCGGACGGATGATGAGTTTTGTGATGCGGTTGCAGATGAGTTAATAGCCCATCCGCGGATCTTTACTCCAGACATACCACTTCTACATTGTGCCTAAAATTTCCAGTTTTGTTTCATCGCTCCACAGAACAGAATCACAAATCTTATGTGGCTTCTTTAAAGGATTTGGAGCATATTGGAGCTGAATTTCTTGTGAGTCATTCAGTAGTGGTCAAGTAGTTCTGACATGGAAAACTTCTGCATTTTGTACCTGCCTTACTGTGCTCACTGTAACCGCAGTGCTTGATGCCACCATGTCTCGCTGCAGTCACTCTAGGTTTTTTTACAACCTGCCGTCTCAGAAATCTGGTTGCAGCTATTGATAGCTTCGTTTTTCTGCCCCATCCAGGTAGTGTAACCACTGTTCCCTTAACTTTGAACTTGTGAACTATGCTTCCTGGCGTCGGCGGTAGTGGGTGGGCCAACACGTTCCCCAGGCAACACTATATAATGCCGGCAGCATGAAGTTTTCTCTTCAGAATAATAACGCTTGTTTGAAATCTTTGCAATAATCATTGTGAAGTCATTACAAAGCTTGTGAATAATACATAATCCTATGTTTTTTTTGCAATTACATACCTACTCTTATTGTTTCTTTACACACCGTAAAGAAACAATAAGTGTAGTTATGTGATTGCAAAAAAAACATAACATATTTTCAATAACAACTTTTCATTAAAAACAGTAACATATACAATGTACACAGAATTTGATTGAATATATTGTCCATGTTGAAAACATGATTGCATTTAAAAAACATTCACTAGAAACTGTTTTATCCAACAGTAGACTAATTTTAGCAACACATGAACAGGGACCCACTACTTATCTATGCAATGATTTTTGCAATGAATTCAAACAAGTGCTATAATTCTGAAGAGGGAACTAAAGAGTTCATGTTGCTGGCATTATACAGTATAGTGTTGCCAGGAAAACGTGTTGGCATTCCCACTAGCGCCGACGCAGATGCTTCCAACAGTGTCTCTGGGAACATTCAGCACCTTCCCTATCTTTATGTATCCTTTTCCTTGTTTGTGAAGGGCGAAAATATTTTCTCTTAACTTTTTGGAACATTCTTTTGTCTTAGCCATGTTTCGAACATTTAGTCAAACATTTAGTCAAAATTCAACAAACCCCTAGCCGGTTCAGTTATATTATGTGTTCCAGCTCAAGCACACCTGGTGCAACTAATAAAGCCCTAATTACTAATTAGTGGTATCAGGAGTGCTTGAGTCAACACCTGTTTGGCATGTTTGTGTTCAGGGGGTTGAAAAAATGTGAGACTGGAGAAGTCATTGAGTTGCATTTTTAGTTGGATTTGTGGAAACCACTTGATGCATTTGTTGTGTTTAGCTATTTTAATTGCTTTTGTTTGATTTCATTGCAAACAGCTAAAAGTCTCTACATTTTGACAATACACCCAATTGCAATGGAGGTTGAATGATTTTGATTGCAACTCCAGATAAATGGTACAGTTTAAGATGTGTTTCCTTAGAGAGTTTGAATATGTGCATGGTATTTGTGTGATTGAGCATGTGGATGGTGACTCTGTGTAAATGTGTGTCTGTATGATTGATGAGTTTGTGCATGTTGTGTGCATGAGATTAGAGCTGGGAAATATGGAAAAAATCTAATATCACAATATTGTTGACCAAATACCTCAATATCGATATTGCAACGATATTGTAGGGTTGACAATTGGTTCTACAAAGAAATATTTACACAATGAGATTTTTGATCAATGACATTGATGTGTATATAATAACTAAGTGGGGTAAAGGCAAATAATAGAAAAACTACAACAGTCTGATAAGTTCAGAAAATTACATCACTTTACTGTAATCCAGCCTTTAAAACCAGGAAAAGATAACACTTTTGTCATATCACGATATTACGATATCCAAAATCTGCGACGATAATCAGTCTAATATCACGATTACGATATAATATCGATATATTGCCCAGCCCTACATGAGATTGATTTGATTGGTGTGTGTGTGATTTGGAACGTGTTATACATGTTCAAAAGGGCTGTAAGTTGCAGGTTAGAGTGCAGAGCAGATGGCCTTTAGTTTAACAGTTTAAAGGCCTGAAAGTAGCAGTTTTATTTTACATCTCTAATTTGTGGTTACGATGCTCATCAAGGACTTTGTCTATGTGTCAAGACCGGACCATTACATGTTAGGCTAACCTCCCCACCCTCCAAAAAGCCACACAACAAAGCAGGCTGATCATTTGTAGATTGTTGTAAGGGAGGTCAGGGTGATGCTGAAGCTCCATCCGTGTGTGGCTGTGTTGCAGTTCCTCTGTGCTGAGTACGAGGACCATGTTCTCTAACCCATTTCCTGAAGTCCAACATCATCTCTATTAGGGATGGGACGGTATGAAAATTTCATATCACGATTATAGTGACCAAAGTTATCATGGTTATCAATATTATCACGGTTTTGGTAAAATGAGATGGAAATGTAAAAAAACGGATACACACACACTGAAAACATTTCACCAAGTTTTATACTTGGAAATCAACAAACTACAAATACATTTAGCAGCTCTAAGCACTTTTTATTTTACTATAGTCTACCATTTAGTACTAAAGCCTACAACCCGATGTGATATCATTATGAATTGTCCATAAATTGATGACAGAAAATCTTTTTAGAATTAGGGAATAGCTTTAACATCTGCTGAAGTAAACGAAAGGGCTAGTTAACAGGATGATTTTTCACCTATGCTCTGAATTTGACTCTGTAATGGCATATTCATGTAACAAATACATTACATTCATTGCTAATCATTTGATTTATTGTGATGGCAAACAGAGTATCTTCAATAAACTTATACTAAAAA
>JACXGM010007879.1:0-29874 GCA_016801145.1 Umbra pygmaea | reverse complement strand
TCTCTCTCTCTCTCTCTCTCTCTCTCTCTCTCTCTCTCTCTCTCTCTCTCTCTCTCTCTCTGATGTGTGTGCAACCAGCAAGTCTCCTCACCCGCCCAGGCACTCCCCCCTCAAGTGAAGCGTGATTGTGCCTGACATCGCTCCATCACTAATGCTGACGGATGCCCATTTGCGAGTCCTCGCACATTTATTTATTTATCTGTTTATTTGCGTCAAGTTTATTTATTGATGGGCCTCGAGGATGTGACGGCAACTTTCCATTTGTGCGGAAAATGCGCGACAGAAATAGAGAGAGAGATAGGGAGAGGGCCTAAGAGTGTGCAACATTTACACTCCAATGAACCCCCCCTTATGTCACGAGAGCGAGAGCAGGTTCACTTTTTCATTTAGATTCCAGCAGTCCAAATGGTTGTGCCTCTGTCCTGGTAATGGAAAGCTGATACGGCCCATTCTGTTACTTAGCACTAATCCCACTGCTTTAGTGGATCCTCTGTCTTGTGCTCTCTGTATCTGTTTCTCTCTCTCTTTCTGTTTCTCTGTCTCTCTCTATGTCTCTTTCTCTCTATCTTCCAGTGTATCTTTCATTCTCTCTCTGTCCTTATTTCTTTCAGTTTGTCCTTTTCATTCTCACATTTTTCCCCTCATCTTGCTACTTTCATGCTTCCCTCTCTTTTCTTCAGACTTATATATTGATGGATTGTCTGTGACCTTTCCCACGCCTTTTTCTAGGCATCTTTCATTGACACAAACAACCATATGAAGAGTGCAGTACAGCCAGGATGCTGAAAACCCAAGGCATTATACCAAGGCCCTTTGGCCATACAGTATGTATAGATATACGGTATGTATATAAACTGTATACATCTGATTTTGAAGGCAAAACTGCATTCGTCTGCATCTATGTGGAGCTTTACCATGAAATGGGAAATTGCTTATTTTTGCCTTGGCTCACTAAGATGATGATGACGACGATGATGCAATTAGCAAGCAACTCGTCTAACCCCAAATGGCTGTTTATTCTCCCAAAGACATATTTATGGTTCTATGACACTGGGGAACTGCAATGACTAATTACCCAAAAGTGTACCATCTGAGGTTGTTAACCTGGCTGTCTTCAAAGCCAACAAAGATCTGCCCAAGGTGATGCTAGCTACTCTCTGTGATGGCCACTTGATAAAAGCTAGCTATATACAAGAACGCTGGTCTTCAAAGTCAATATTTCGAAAAAGGTCGGACTAAGTTGATGCTAGCATGATGGCTAAACGCTAATAGCTAGCTGTTAGACTTATCAGGATTCACCAGCTTTTTACAGTAATTTAGCAATAGACAATCTAGTGTGTTAAGCTTCAGCTCTAGCAACTCCGGTGTCTGAGCAACGCTCACCTCGGATCTCCTCGCTTTTCTTCACGTCTGCTCAATAGACGACAGGCACCCATGGTCCCACAGTATTCGGCATTCACAATGCTACAAAACCGGGTTTAGGTGTTATTTAAAAATAATCCTATACTCTCCCTGTACTGAGAAGGAAAACATAACAACAAGTACACTGAGGAAAGCAATTGGTATTCATGAATTCCATAAATTACAGTGCTGCCGCCCTTCTAACAGATGACTAATAACTCGGTATAAAAATAGACAGCATGCCATAACAACACAAACATTTTCCTCCGTTCGCAGGAGTTCAATAGAGAAAATGGCTGAACCTTAGGATGTTATGCTATAGTGAGCTAAGCTTAGGGCTGGACTGGGAGACCCTTACCATTACACACAGATAACAGGCCACCTTCCTGTGCATCTTTCAATACATTTGTCTAGGAGTTTAAGCTACCATTAGCAGGGCAGTGACAGTAAAGCGTCTGTTGGAGACACAAACGGCAGGCCGGCAGAGCATGTGGTCGGGATAAGATGCAGTGATCAGCAGGGAGGCTAGTGGAGTTATGCTAAGTGACCTTGGTGCCCTGAGGGGGAAACCGCTACGTAAAGGATGTGGCTCGCGATTCACTGCATTACTTCAACTTGGGAGCAGCTTTTTTTTTGCTCTCTCTCTCTACTGCAGACAAGTTAATTTCCAGAGGGTCAGGTCAGTGTTGCCCCGCGGCAGGCTGCTGTTGTCTGGATGGGGATGCGGCAGTTCTTGGCACTGGAAGTCACTAGGAGAGTGTATGTGCACTTGTGTGTGAGTCAACCTATTACGCTGTGGCAGTGGTTACGTGTGTGTGCCCTGTCCTGGGAATGAACAGCTGTGTGTCACCCCCCGACACAAACAGGTGAGCTGGATATTTTACTGGAGGACAATGAGGACAGCTTGAAGTAAGTCAGGCTGAGGGAATATGCTCTATCGACATTCTGATGCTCCTTCCTAATCCTCACTCTACCACATTAACAGGGTCTTCTCACTCTTCACAAAATGGGAGGATCTGGAATTGTCTAAGGCTGCGTTTACACAAGCAGACCGAATCTGATCTTTCCATTGTTAAATTCACATCAGTCTCATATCAGCTTGATTTCAGAGAGGATGGGTGGGGGTTTCACCACCACAACCATGTCATGGTGGCCAGGGTTCAATCCTGGTAAGACCGTCTACACAGCTGCGCAGATCAAGCATCTGCGAGTTCAATCGTAGAAATATAGTTGACATACAGTGGGCTCCAAAATTACTGGCACCCCTGACTGGCAATGCACAAACAGCATAACAGCGTGAAGTCTCTGCCTGTAATGTTTGACAAGGTTAAGGAATACATTTGGAGGAATTTTGGACCATTCCTCAATGCAGATCCCCTCAAGATCCTTCACATTCTTGGATTTGCAGTTATTAACTGCCCTCTTCAACTCAGCCAACAGGTTTTTGATTGGAATGGGTTCCGGCGACTTAGATGGCCATGGCAGAACATTGATGTTACAGAACCATTTCTGTGTGGATCTTGAGGTATGTTTTGGGTCATTGTCTTGTTTGAATTTCCACCTATGGCAACCAGATTGTCTGCCAAGTTGCCTGATACTTGATGGAATTCATTATGTCATCAATCTTGACCAGTGCCCCTGGACCTCTGGAATTAAAACAACCCAAAAACCGATGCTGTATCTGACCTAAACTTACGTTTTGGTCTGATCTTCTTTCAGTCTTTAATTAAATGTTTGCCAACTCCAACAGCTTGCATCTGTGTCTTGTGGTCAGAAAAGGCTTTCTTCTGGCAACCGTTCCAAAGAGGCCGTGGTTGTGGAGGGGGCATCTGATGGTGCTTTTTGAAACCTGGTGACCCCAAGACGACGCCACCAAGGCCTGCAATTCTTTCACAGTGATTGTTTTGGATTTTGTTGCTTCTCACACCATCCTCCTCCCTATCCTGTGGGGCAAAATGCATTTCTCTACCTTTCATATCTTTAGGATTTCTTAATAGTTGCCCTGACAGTGCTCAGTGGTATATTCAATTGTTTGTGGTTCTTCTTGTAGCCATTATTAGATTTATGAAAGTGTATGATCATCTGTCTCTTGAACTGCCAGTTCTTTTGTTTTCTTCGTGATGTTGGATGACAAAGGGATATTGCATGTGTGTCACCTCATGTTATACCCTAGTGGAACAGGAATTATGTAATGGCTCAATATAGTTCCTTAAAGACTTTAATGAACTCAACTAAGTGGAATTAATTAATTTTGGTGGATGTTTTTTATAATAATATTTAAGGGTGCATTGTGAAACTTTGATTTTAAGGACATAGATTTTTTTATTTAATCAATAAACAATTTTGGTTGGTTCCTTTGACACATTGAAGTACAGTATTTCTCACATGTTGGTATTTTGGGTTTTTCTCTATAATTGTATTGTTTATATTTTTTACAGTATTGTTTGTGCATTGTCAGTTAGGGGTGCCGGTAATTTTGGAGCCCATTGTATGTGTAATCATGCTGAATCAGACAGCTCGGTGACACATGCTTGGAGGAAGCATGTGATCGCTCTTGACCTTCCGGCCTCTACTGAGGAGTTGCTAAGGCATGATCACAGGGAATTGGACGTGGGTAATGGGAGTGAACAAAAAGGATCACCAGTTCACAAGCGAAGAAAAAAACATCTGATTTGGGCTGTCTGAAAGTAGAATAAGATTTGAAAATCAAACTTGATACTAGTTAAGTATGCTTACTTAGGGTGCGTACACAGCACATTACACAGTCATCCAGACTAAACTGTGTTTCCACATTCTATACCGCCAGGATCGCATACCACACGGTGGTATAAAAGTATTTGCCTTACAGCCGACAACCTGTAATGTCTTCTATCTCTGTGGATCTGTTCATTGATATGTTCACAGTAGTCAATAACTGGGGCTGTGTGAGCGATGGATTTTCTTTTGCTTATTTTGAAAGTTTTATCACAGGCGATAAGGCTGACGGGGGCCTGTTATTTATAAAATGGTAAATGGACTGCATTTATATAGCGCTTCTCTAACCAACGGCCACTGAAAGCGCTTTACAGTGCCTGGCATTCACCCGTTCATTCACTCATTCACACATGGACATGTTTTAACTGGATCTGCTGGGAAAAGAATAGATGGAGGCTCCTCATAAAGGCTGAATAATTGACAGAGTCATTTATTAGGAGAATGTGATAGAGGTTGGTGGAGAGACAGGGAGGCACTGGGTCTCTCTGTATTATACATTACATTTGAATGGTAATCGGTAGGCCTGGTTCAAAGACAGCTTTGTTAAGGGAATAGTGTGCTAACTGTAGTGCAAACAGTGTACTGAGATGACATCGAACCAAGGAAATGCCTGGAAATGTATAAAGTAAACACATCATGTCTTTTATTTATTTATTCACTCCCCAACTTCTTTGTCCAATGTACATTTCTCCATGCCACTTTGCTTTTTATTCCTTGACCAGGAAGTATTCACCAGTGTGAATTAAGTGTGCATTACTTGACCGAAAAAACACTTCTGAGCTTGCAGGGTGACAGGCGGCCCACCACAAGGAGTCACTAGAGTCCAACGATACAATGTAACCCTGTCTGACATCCATCCCTCCAACCCCAAATGATGTTGAGCCAACTTACAATTCTGTCTTCAAGAATCACTGCTTTCATTCTTGGTTTACCTCTGAATCGGTCCTACTCCTTAAGAAACTATAGTTTCTCCCTTTATTTGTTCTTTCTTTCACATATTTTGTCCATCCCTCGCATCTTCATCACACATTTGTTTTCAATCCTCTTCTTCTGGGACCCCCAACTGTTCCATGCATTTGATTAATCCAGAGCTGACACACCTCATTTAAATTATCCACCAATCATCAATCCCTTGAAATGTGTTGTGATGTGAACTAGTTCCAAGCTGCAAAACACAATTTTGCAACGTCTGGGCATTCTCAAAGACAGCTTGGTAGACCACCGCTCTAGGTTAAATGATTGCTCTCGATCAGTTGAGGTAGAAGAGCGGCGCCGCCCTGTACTTTGTCGGCCTGCGTTATCCATTTACAGAGTATCCTCTTGTGGCGATCCTTTTTCCTATTGGCCGGTAATGGGCCCAACACTTCCACTTAAACACTGCGTGAGCGACGTTATGCAATATTGGTCGTAACATAAGAGGCTGTCATTACGACTGAAGGCACCGAAGGTCTTTGCTCCTCCTTGTGTCCATTACATTAATTACTGAACAACACTTGCCCCTCCCTGCCCTCCATATTCAGTTACAGCATTCTTCATTTTTTTTGCTAGCCTTGCCCACTTGAGTGGCAGTCAATCAATCTGTTGGTGATGTCGGCTATAATTGAAGCTAGTTTACATTGAAAAGAGAAACATGTTCAGAGTCTTGCATTAGTATGTGTTTTGTAATTCTTTTAATATGCTTGTTTGTTTTACTGTCACTGTTATGTGGTGAAAAGACTAGATCTATTAAATTGAAGCCATGTCCCATTCCCTCAGCACCAAACCTCCCGTCGCAGCGATCACACTGTTGTCAGTCATATCCCTCTCATAATAGGAAAGCAGGACGCTACAATCATTGCTTTGACGGTCCGGCCTGAGCAAATCACTTCTGGGCATAAAAAGAGGCCTCAGAGAGAAAAGGTGGGAATGAATTAAAGCACTTTGCGTTCCTCTGGGGGCCTGTGCCCCAGATTTTTTCTTGAAAGAAAAATATAGGAAAGGGGGAAGAATTACTTCTTTTCTTTTGGAATAAATGTAGCCGTAAATGCAGCAACACACATCCAGTGTCCATCATGCTCAAAATTGCCTATTCAGGTCAGAGACAATAGGAGGGTTAAGTTAACTGGCAGTTGGAGAAAGGGTGAATTTAGGGGAAATAATCTGATTTCGAACGGCCCTCCAATATATGAGAGTACCTCTGGTCGGCCCTTTGTGCACCAAACAAAAGTTTGTCCTTTAGAAGGAAAGGCTTTGAATGTTTCAGTTGAGCTGGTGAATGGGGCCTAGTTTGTGCCCCAGAGCCTAGGGCCCACTCTGGGGTTAGAAGGAGCCTGTCGAAGAGGCCCCCGGCCCAGGATTATCCCAGCTCCACTGAACTGTTGCTGGGAGGGACAATACCTCCCGCTTGCTTCCATCACCTTTGACCCCAGGACCGATCACCAACTAGGTCCAATGAACTCCTTTGGAGGAGAATCAGAAAGGAGGGCCAGTTCAGGAGAAAATAATGCAAAAGCTTATTTTATTTAACAAAGTCTTAACAAAGATGTGAAAACATTGTATCTAGTGAACAGAAAGTAGGTTTTATTTGAGAAATACAGCTTTCCTTTATTTTTATAATGGTGTTATTTTAGGGGTAATAATATGTTGCCACTTTTTGGCCTTTTCCACAATTGCCATTATTTCTGAACAAACTTGTTTCAGAGGACAAATGGAATTGGGAAGCCTTCTAAGATTGAATTGTTTTCTGAAAGGTCCTGACATGACATGGCTGAATCTTTCAGGATAATGTGGACACTCATATTGACATTGGTGATGCTGCTTGTAGTGAATGTTCGGGCACTAGATTGTCAGTGGGTTGGTAGAAAGTCAGAGGAGACTGGTGTGTTTGGTAGAAAGAATGGGAGAGTGACTCTATAAAAGTGGCAAACTTATTTATCACAGCTGCTAGCTCCACAGTACCTAACTGTCATCAATCTCACCCCCCCTCACAAACCAGGCTCCGGAGCCCCCCAACCCTAAAACACTAATGGCATATAGTTCCAGAGACCCTTGTTTCCCAGAGACCCTAATTGTTTTCCTGGCAAGGGGAGGCACGCCCCATTTTAGTTCCAGGCCTGGTCCCAATGTCCTATCATAGCCCCCACCTCAACTGCCAATCCTACCCCCCTGTTTGCCAGACCACAGCTAAGCTCTTTTGGCCTTTTTTTTCTTTGAAATGACTTTTTTGTGCGTGGTCATCTGTGCATTCAAATTCTTTAGAAGTGCAGGTGCAAGTCTACATTCGGTTCCAACTTTCTAGAGATGGGCTAAATGGAATCAGTGGGCCAGATAAATGCAAAGAACTCAATTTATTGAAGTCAGACAGATAACAAATATTACATTTGTGGGCAGTGAGGTTTGGAGGAGGGGGAGGGTGCTTCTGAGGTATCATTTAGGAGATTTGGGCAAAAATATATTCCGACAAGGTTTCTGAAGACTGACAAGCAAACAAGACAAAATATAGAATGGGATGTAAAATATTTATATTTTCCATCCAAAAGCTAAGCCTCGATAGATCCCAGCATGAAGGTCCTCGTTTCTTTTTTCATTCATTCCTGTTATTGCATTCTTGGCTGTACAACGTCTACGCACCAGGGGTGAGCTGTAACCACTGTGTTTCCCTTCCTTTAAATTATTTAACGGATTTATTGTTGTCAAATCAACTTGTTTTAGGTAGAGGATTGAGGATTTTACTAGGATACCCATTAGCTATCGCCAAAAAGAGTAGCTTTTTCCCTGGTGCACAATCAAACCGGTGACATAGTTTATATACAGAGAAATCAGGTCGAATACGTTAAGATTTGCACACAACAGACACAGACCACATTAGCAACATTAGCCATGCAGACGTGCTAATTAAGACCGGCGCTGCTAGCGCTGTCATGAGTTGTTTCGCTAGCAGCACGGAATCCCAGTGTTTTCCAGTAACTGTCTGAGGCCCTGTTTTCTTCCCTCTCCGCATTCATAATTAACCTCCTTCCTCCATAATTCAGTTGTTCTCTGCACCATTTGGTGATATGACATTGTTTTGCGGGTGCCTGGCAGACACCACCCTCGCTCATGATACCGCCTCGTCCCCGCGTGCCTCCCTAGCACACCTGCCTTCTGTCTCTACAACCACGTGCGGTAATGACACTGAATAAGAACAGCAATTCAGAGCCCGACCACTGACATTTATTATATAGTTTCTTTGTGTTCGTGGTGTTTGAAAAGGCACGGCCAGAGCTGGCGTCGCGTGTTTTAGGTTTAAAATTGACTCGAGCAGCAGTGATGAGCATTGCTGAGACGCTCATGAGCTGGGAGGGAGGAGGTTAGGAGAGAGAGAGTGATGAGAAAAAGCAGAAAGGTCACAGATATGAAGAGAGAGAACGCTAGCTCAACTCACCACTCAGACTCACCACTACTCAATTAAATATCCAGCCTTGACTCAGACTCACCACTACTCAATTAAATATCCAGCCTTGACTCAGACTCACCACTACTTAATTAAATATCCAGCCTTGACTCAGACTCACCACTACTCAATTAAATATCCAGCCTTGACTCAGACTCACCACTACTCAATTAAATATCCAGTCTTGAAGGAGCAGGACACATTTCTTTATATTATGAGCACCACCTTCTTACCACTGGTCCTACAACAAACTGAATTGGTCTGAATTAGAACCGAAATGTCACTGAAATGTCGCTGGTTTGAATCCCTGAAAACATACGGTGAACAATCTGCCATTGTGCCCTCCAGCGGGGCAAGTAACCATCCTGTAAATCGCTCTGAATTAGGAGTGTCTGCTAAATGACTTCAATGTTAAAGCAGGCAGGAGGGCTCCTGCTTTGCCATCCACGCCTCCGCTACCCTACTGCCCTGGAGATGTTCACCATCCATACATCATTGTCAGTGTAGTTCACCTCTGTAGTACGGAGCTTATTTAATAGCCAGAGCCCTGGACTCGCCTGCATGAAGACCCTCGACCTCCACCAATCCCTCGCTCTCTACCAATTTGCCCTCTGACCCTAGACTGGGAAGTGTGTGTGAGTGTGTATGTGTGTGCAGAGGTTATTTAATGAAACCAGGCCCTTACTTACATCTTTATCCATGCTTTTGTTGTTAGACTTGCTGACGATTCCATGCTGACTTGTCTTGGATGTTATAAGGTAAATTATGGGATGCTGTAAACTGTCACTCTACCATGGGGATCATTGTGTCACAAGAGAGCCTCTTTCTTCTTTTCTCTTTCTCTTGATAGCAACTGTTTTATTATTTTGAGTCAGCACAATCACCCCCTTCAGCCATGAAATATCACAAATATTACACAATATGTCCTGTACCCGACTGTGTTGAAAAGGTTTCCAAGTGGAAAGATTTGGGTTATAAACTGTGGAAAATGCATGGGTAATATTATCTGAAAAGCAAAGTGTTCATTCAGCCTGTACATTCCCAGTTATATTTTACCATTTCAGGGCAGGTTGGAGAATATAAGCAGAGGCGTTATGTGCTTGGTGCACAGTAGTTACCTGTAATACAGCTGTCATAGCAACCTGCATCCCACTGCTTTTCTAACCTCGGAAGCCAAGCAGAGTCAATCCTAATCAGTCTCCGGATGGGAGACAAGATTATGCTGAAAGTGGTTTTGGAGAGCCAGAAGGAGGAGCTTTTCCCTTTCTAAAGATCTAATCTCAATGCCCCAGGGAAATGAAGGGGCTATTGCCCTTCATACAGGTCCTGACTTTCAAGGCACTTATCGTAATAGTAGGGTTGTTAACCCTGTTGTCCTGGCTCCATTTCCAGTCTGGCCCTAACATAAACATGGCCACCTAATCATGTCAAGATTCCAGTCGACTCTTTCGTCCCCTCACCTCCCCCATAAAAAAAGAGTGTAAGGTAATATAGGTGTTAAATGTATGCACTTAATAATAAATGTAGTTCTCTGGATTAGTGACCACATTTTGAATTTCTTCATTTTAACATTACTTTTATTCAGCCACAGTTTTTTCTTATAACCATATTGATGCTCGGCGGATTTGATCTTTCAGTGCAAACTGTTGATAGCATCCGTACCTCCTATTGCCATTTTCCGGCAGTGCAATGCCAGATAGCTAGATAGCAGCCTTCCCTGAGGATAGTGAATGACCTCTCACTTTGCGGCGCTACCCATCGGCACACTTCGTGGCTCCGGAGTCACGGCAAAATTTGTCCTGAGTGTTTTAATGCAGTGGCTTCCCTTTCTGGGTCAAGTCATTTGCATTGGGGCAGAACCGAGGTGTGTTGGGAGTGAGGTCACAAAGCACTCCTGATTCAGATGCAAATGTGCCAGTTATCAGCTGGTGGGGACCTGATGAATAACGGGACGTACAAAACATGCGTCCCACTAGGAGGAAATGAAAGAGCACCTTTTTCCTGCTCCACTGATTTCATTATAGACACTATTATTGGCTTAGAATGGCAACATCTATTATCTGGAGTTAGAATATGACCGCTTTTTATTGGATGGGGACGAGTCTTTTATTAATGCTCAAGCTCATCAAATAAGCACCAGTGTCCCAGATAGAGGAGCATCAGCCACTTGGATGAAAGGAGGCCCCGTAACAGGCCAACGCGTGTGGATGGATTGTTCCAGAGCTGTGGCCTCTTGGAGGATATGGAGCTGCTGTGTATGCCAGGATATGATATAGTTTCCTTAGTAAACACTTCACATGTTGCAATGCAGCACATTCCTGTCATGTGGTCAGTGGGTTGTCCACAAGGTTAGGTACCCATGTAGCCCTTCCACTAGTTCCCAACCCTGTTTGTATTTCCCATTTCTTATTACCCAGAAGGCCCACTCCATGGTCTTGGAATTCCCTCATAAATCCCAGAGAGAACATCCTTGGAGATAGTTCTCCTTGAACAATTTTTAGTCAAAGGAGGACCAGAGTTTTTCCCTCAAGGTTTGTTTTGATATGGAAAAACTGTGAATGCTGATCAGTAGAAAAAACTGAACTGCATCTCAACACAAAGTCTTTATGAAAATAAGGCATTCTCCATACTGCATCAGTATAGCATACACACACTTGGTTTTGATGGCCACTCTCTTTCAACTGGAAACCTCATTGAATGTGTATAAAGAACACAGGTGAGCAGCATATGCTAATTTAAAAAGAAAGTGACTATATCAAAGAAAGTAATACACAACATCTTTTAAAGTGTGGACCCGCCATATGTTTTGCTCACTTAAATTCACAACCTTACCTTGTAGCTCATACATGGTCACTGTCTTTGTGTTTACTCTTCACAAGTCATTCCTTTTTCCGTTAGTCCTGAATGCGTTTCTCCCTGCCAGGGCTCCATATGGAATTGTCCCTGAATTGCTTATTACAAGAGTGAATGGAAAAGTGGAACAGTTTTGAGGTAGAAACTAAGAATAGATGAGAGCTCCTGGATAAGGTCAAAAGAGGCTAGGGGACGAGTGAAAACCAGGAGTGAAGGCTGTGAGTACGACTTTTTGTCGACATTGTGCTAGGTAACCTCTTGGGAGGGTGTGCGCGTCTTTGTCGCTAATGCTACCTTTTGTATTCCCCACTGTATTCCTCCAGTCCTCTTTTTTTTAGGTGGTAGCTGTGTTTACCAGAAAGCTTCAAATCTATTTTGGAAACTTTCCATGTCTCAATTGCATATGCCCTTTTTCAAAATATATTTGTTTATTCTGTTAAATATGTCACCAGTAAGGTATTAGAGCTATGTACTGAGTACATGGAGAAAAAATACTAAATATTGTAAACGTTTATTTACTTATCCATCCAAGCTTTTAATGTGGATGACAATAAAACAAGACAGAATCATTTTGTAACTATCAGAGAGAATTTTATTTTTCAGCGTCATGTTCTCATTTCATGTGTGTAATATGAAATTAGTAAGGAGCAAGCAGTGGGTATATATAAAGTTATTTAGTTTATATAGTGAACTTGGAATATGGTCTTCCAGATGATGAGCTTGACACACTTAAGGATGTTATTCTGGTCATATGGCGACAAGCCGTAGCTGTTTCTTATTAAAATATTATTATTATTATTATTATTATTATTATTATTATCCCTATCATAGAGGCTAGAGTGGCTCTATCACAAAAGTAAGTGTATTTGTCAATGTAACTATATTACATTTATGTCATAACTTGTTTACAACGTTGTTCTGGTGAAAACACAACATTGGTGTAGAAATTAACATACCTGTTTTAAAATGTGTCGTCGCTTGTCTAGCTACTGGGGCTGAAATGCAAAAGGTGCTTAATTTTAAAATCCACTGATATTCATGAAATCCATAATTTCCTCTGTTACAGCCTTCAAATAACTAATTGAGGAGGTGTCTCTGGAAAATCTGCCGACCTATATTAACACAGTGTTTAAGTGGTCTGTTCACTTTGCTCTCATTGCTAGCTAACATCGGAAAATAAGATACTGTATGTGTCAGGTTATTACCTCAAGTTTAGGGTGTTTTCCAAAAGTTGTCCACTTTGTCCTTCTTTCCCCATCTCAACATGTATTGAAGCGGGAGAGATAACTAACAAAGGTGCACTGGGGTTGCCGCTTTATTGCCTCTTCATACCACATTGTCTCTCCAGCCTCCATTGTCTCAAATGACTACTTAGACGCCTAATATGCTTGATTAAAAAACACCTGCAATTTAATCCTAAATTAGCCCCATGTCGATGATTATCTGACTAGACAAAATTCAATAAGCCAGCAAGGTTTTGCAGCAAGTAACACCATGGGATGATATTACCTCTTCATGTGTTCACGAGTCGACACTTCTCAGGGCGGCAGTGTGTAGTTTTGTGAAGTTAAGCGAATTGGTTCCACTTTCAATGAAGTGCGTCGTTCTTCGGGTACTTTATAAAGGGTTTATAGTGCCTCTTGGCAGCTGAGTCGGCGTACTGTTTTCTTTTTCCATCCCTCAAAAAATATGGCTTTGGTGAGATTATGTGTATTTCCATTCTGGGTGTGCTGTTTGCTCTGGGTTTGGATTCGCCAGGCCATTCACCTCTGCAAGCTTAGCCCTAATCTGCATTTAACCGAGGCTGGGGAAAGACAGCTGTGATTATCGCCACTTTAATACACCACGCAATCTTTATTTAATAATATGTTTTAAAGTGCTTTTTGCATCCCAATTAATGTGTCATTTGGAAGATGACAGATTGTAAGGTTATGTTGTTGTGTTTTCTTTTTTCTTTCAATAAGCCACAGAGCCGGTAAATGAAATTTTTTATTGTGAAAGGGGAGAAACCCTTCATTTCATGGTGTATTTTCTTGAGCAGTCGATCAACAATGAGGTGGTGTAGTGGCTGGCCTGCGGGCAAAACTTGTGATTAAAAAGGGGATCTTGCCGCCTTCACTTGGTTAGTTGTCTGCACATTCGCCATGTTCCAGAGGATTAGTCACATTCCTGGTGGAAGCACTGGTTCCCTTCTCTTCTACTGTACCACATTTCCTGTGATTTCCTATGACACACTGGGAACATTGAGGGCCCCCGCTTTTCTCATTTTCATGCCCTCGAACCCCCCTTCCTGTTCCACCACAAGTTCCATATGTAGGCCTTGTGATTGGATGAACAAGCTCTGCCATCCCATATGGTGCCTTGTGATTGGATGAACAAGCTCTGCCATCCCATATGGTGCCTTGTCTCACCAAATCTCATCGTAGGCGGTGAACGAGGCAGCTGAGGCATCACAACAGGTCTGTTCGGCAGCGCATGTCACACGCCTGCTCTGCGCTGTTGGTCGGCAGCTTCCTGTCCAGTGAGCAACAAGCAGATGCTGACGTGTTTCCGACGGCTCACCAACCGCTGGAATGGGGAGAAAGAATTCCGAGCCAGGCCCGAGCTCACTTGAGTCATCAGAATCTTCCAGTTGTACAGCTAAACAGCCCGGCACACTCCCAGACGATGCCTTTCCTCTGCGATCAACGACGACATCACTGTCATTTATAAAACTTTCAACATCAGCTCGGCAGGGGTAATGGCTAATTTCTCTCAGCAGTTGGCTCTTCATTAAAAGTTGATTTTTCTGTCACAGCGGATCCCTATCAAATTCACCACTTGGTTCGTCCGTGGGTTTACTACCTCGAAATATTCAGTGAATGTTATTTAATCCGGGGTTGTGTTTCTATATTTCATCAGGCAGACCTTGCCCTGTATCTGTGACATTCACAATCCATGAAAAGGGTTTTATCTATCTCGCTCACGTTTCCTCTGCACGTCTATTTTTATCTCTCATTCTATTCATCCATACCTCTCTCAATCATACACATACATTATCTCTCCTCTCTCAATCATACACATACATTATCTCTCCTCTCTCAATCATACACATACATTATCTCTCTACTCTTCAGTTCCACCCTCCCTCCTCCTCGTTTACATTCTCATGCAGGTGATGGAACACACAGAAGTTCTACGCTTTGGAGGAAATGATTGATAGCAGAGGGATAAAGTGCAAGAGAGCCCGGCAAGATTCATCAATTTAGGGCTGGAGTGCGTGCGATGGTCAGAGACAGGCCGCTCTGGAGGTACTTAGGTGCTGGTTATGTGGTTCAATATCAGAGGGGGGATCGATATGTATCCAACAGGTTGATTCGTGCACAACTTACACAGTAATGTGCCGGTTGCGGCAAGGAAAGAGGAAAAAGGCCTGCGTTGTCTTCATTGTCTCAGTATTCTATTCAGCGGTGACTACCAATAACAAGAGAAAAAGGGTTTTCATGTTTGTTGGCCATTCTCCTCCTTTCTCTCCATTTTTCGCTCACCTTCTTCTAGTTTTCTGGCTTTTATTTATGTTCCTTTTTCTCTTCAATATTACTTCTTTGAAAAGGGAGAAAAAAAATCAATAGCTTTTTCTCTCTCTTTCTAGCTGTGGCTGTGAGAGCTGACAGAGAGAGTGAAGAGAGGTTTTCGTGTTCAGATCCTTGCCCGGCCTTGTTTTCCGGCGAGTGTTTGTTCGAAAACTAATTATCGACCTTTTGTCATGTCACCGATGGAGCTGGCGGGCATCGGTGAGGCTGACACAGATGTTTGGGCCTGATCAACGCGTGTAGCAGGTAGCTTAGCGCTTGATGCTCTGGCTATCCTTCGTTGCAAGCCTGGCTGTCATCAGTCGTACGGTTTTACAGGACCACTGCTATTACTTTTAGTAACCGCTAGAAGCAGGTAGTGCTAGCTGTATTATCCATTACTGAGAGCCTCTGCTGTTACTGCCACCATGTCACCAGACTAGCTGTCATTAACCTTTTCATTACAGCACAACGCTAAGGAGGACATGAACATTGACAGCAGCAGTAGCAGTTAGCAGTTGCTCTAGGTCTCTCTGCAGGTGTGGTCTGGCCATCTTTAGCCATATTGTTATTACACTGTGAAGCCATGGGAAGGATGCCAACGGCTCTGCTGTCTTCATCGCTGGAGCCCAGCCAACTGCTCCTATGGCTGGGCAGGTCATCCTGAGTACCTGTCCTCTCCTCCCCTTCTCCTCTCCATCTCTAAGGCCAGAGATGTGATAAATCTGTTCCCAGTGTATCCCAGAACACTAAGGCACCAGTATCAGCCAGAGATTGGTTTGTTAAATATGTTAAATTAGCATTTTTGTTACAGCTCCTGTTTGACTGGCACGGGGCCTGAAAATGACCAGGGCCTGAGCAGAAAGAAACGGCATATGTCCATCCAAATTTGTTTCATTACCATGCTGTTTCTGTTTAGTTCTACATTTGCTACTTCCCTGAGATCTCTTCACTCTGACAGGATGAGCATGGCTGTCCTTCACCTGCTCTTAATTTGTTACGGCTTGTGTGTGGGACCGAGGCACGCTCGTCTCTCCGTAACCAGATGATAATGTGCATACAGGAGTTAACCAGCACTAAATAAAAAACAAAAAAGCTACTCATAGTGAGAGGGTAATTGAAGTGGATGAAGATGGAACCTAAGGAGCATAACAGACAAATAAATCAATGGGGGGGTTCTAATTTTCACTGAAAAGAATCGGGTTACCAGTCGGATGTAGTTGCACTTCAGCGACAAAAGACTGGACTTGTGGATGGGGCTGTTGTTTGCATTTCACAAGTACAACTCAAGGACGGGGGTGAGTGTGTGTGTGTGTGTGTTTGCGCGTGTGCGTGTGTGTGTGTGCATGCGTGTGTGTGTTCACATTTAAGCTGGTGTCATCTGAGGCCACAGAGGAGGAACATGTTAACCAAAGGAGCAGCCGGTCCACCAGATGTTCTTGGTCTCCACAGACTTGTCACAGTAGGACCTTTAGTCTTTATCCTCCAACACACACACAGACCACAGTACAGGCCTATTGCAGCAGAGTGGTCGCATTCCTACTGGGTGTTGTGCTATTAACCAGCTGCACCTCTGCGAAAGCCAAGCAGTTGTTTATATCCGCGCCCACAATATGACAGATAGGCTATTCCAGTTATTGACTTAAATACCAGAGGTAGGTTGTATGACCCAGCATCCAGAGCTTTACCTCAGACTGCAATAACAATGGTTTGTCTTCAGTCCTTACTTGGGATTTTCTCTGTTTACTCACCTGGACTGGCCCTCAGTCCAGCGAGCTTGTTATTAAGCCTAATCATTGGCTGGACCTTTTCCCCTAGAATGCCGGTGGCTGGATTGCATGTTCTGATCCCCAGGTGGAAGGAACAGCGGAAGATGCACTATGCCGCAGAGCCCAAAATGTCATGAGGAAAGGTCATGACCGTCATCGCGGCACCGGCAGGCCAGATCCACGACATTTGATTTATTAGGTGTAGACGCCGGTTCACAGGAGCAGGGCCTGGGGAATTAGTCAGGGCCAAAAGAACACAAAGGTCAACCAACTTCATTTCAATTAGGGGCTTGGAATCAGCGTCATCAGCTTGATAGAGCCAGAGTACTGGGACACTTCAAGGGTTTTCAAGGAAGGTAGGTTTGCTAGCTATTCGGGGTGATAGCTTGTGTTAGCGTATGGCTAATTAGCAGCTTCTAATGGTTAATGTGATCTGTAATTGGATATTGATTGCTAACGATTAAGATAGGTGAACAGAGGCTATATATAAAATCCTAATGGGGACTTAGGTTTTTATTCATGTGGAACACTACTGTGTGGTAGCGGAAATACATTGTGTATTACTTTCTGAAATGGGCTGTGGAAAAACTTCCTTCCACACACTATCAATCAAATTGAATTGTGCCCCCAGTTGAAATCCATCAATTCACATTGTGGCGCAGGACTTTTCATTTTGCACAGCCAGAAGAAACCAATGTGCTGATTAGCCAACAAGTTCCGGGGATGTCGACATTTAAAGAACAAACTATTTGACATTTTAACTATATGAGGCAAAGTTAAGCACCCACTCTCCTCAGCCCCTCCTAGCCAACTGCCTACATAACACAAAACCAGTGCCAATGCACAAAGGGGTTCTGAAATGAGTCACAAATTGCTAGCAAATGATTTCCTGCTCTTGGAAATAATAGGGTCCCTGCGCAGCCTTTGATTCCCACTCTTTCTGTGTCTCGTCTTTGTTTACCTTGCTGTCTGGCAGAGACTCTGTTGGAATCCCTATTGATAGCTGTCACACTGTTGCTGGGCAGCAGAGAGGGGGTGTGTTCTGCGTGTGGTGTGCTGTTTGTGTGTGTGTGTGGTGTAGTACGTGTGTGTGGTGTGGTACGTGTGTCCTTCGTGCGCCACTGTACTCGTATGAGCGCACGCCTCTTTGTGTTTGCCCGCACGCGAATGTGTCCGTGAATGTGTTTCAGCGTCCGTGTGTCTGTTGGAGCGGTGTGTGTTGTGGCATAGAGGTCGCTGTCAGGATCTGTCAGAAGTAATGTCGGTCCTGTGTTGTGACGTGAAGGGCCTCTGTCAAGAGACGGCCCCGTAAGGCAGTGCAGGTACGACTGCCCCGTGTGCTCCCTCTCCTCCGCTCTCCGCCGATAAGGCTGAGCACACAATTCCTTTGCCCTGATACACACACCGCATGCAACACATCCTGAAACCTGTCCTAAGAGTGTGTCAGTTGCACCTTTTCAGATTTGCCCAAATCCTGATTATCAAAATATTCTGTTTTTCCCACGATCAGTAGTCATGTCTTGTTGATCTTCTGCTCTGTACCATAATATTGCAAGTTTTGTTTATCAAGCCTTATATTTTCTTATTTTGTTTCCATTTTGAATCCAACACACTGAAAGCACATGATTTCCTCTGTCATCCTGAAGTCTTGCTTTAATACATTCACATTTATACCATTTGATTATTCGCAAATTCAGAAGGCTTATTATGTTAGATCAGGATGCAAAGAATGCATCATTGGAATTCACAGAACAACGTTTTATATGCTTTTTAATTTACTAGTGCTTGGCTACTAATCCTTCATTTTACATACTTATTGTCAATCTCTTTCATTTCATTTGCTGCTCCCCTATTCCCCTCTCATATTTCCACATCAATCTGTGGAAAGTCTTACCCGAAGTAAAAGGTACTGTCTAAAGTTCAATCAGCACTTTAACCCTCTGAGAGAATTGCGGTAGCAAGGTCATGTTCAGATCTGTTTGGTGCAATCGGGAAAGAGGACCAGTTCTTTTGAAACCAGGACAGTGGTGCAGGATAACAGCGCTGTAGGTCTGTCTGCGTCTTCCTACTCTGCCTGCCTGCTTTTGACGGACAGGTCGACGGGTCGGGTGCATGCTGCTGTGTACGGTTTTCCTCACAGGTATCCCTCCTGGGGCCCCTCCGGCAACCAAACCTGTGTCACTGCGACCACACGGCAGCAGTCCCAAATGGTGCGCTATTTCCTAAAGAGTACAGTTGTTTTGACCAGGCCCATAGTCAAAGGTAGTGCACTGTGAAGGAGATTAGGGTTTAGTTAGGAAGGCAGCTTTGGCACCATCGGGGCTTGACGGCGGTGGACCAGACAGGGCCCTGAAACTGTTAATGCTAATTGATCCCAAGGAAGACCGGAGGAAAAGTGTGAACACAGGTGAGTAGCCGTAGGGTCTGGCCCTGCCACAGAAAGGCAAAGGAGAGCTCAGTAACAGCATGGCCCATTGGGGCACGGCACAGCGCCACAAAGTACCCGCTGGTTCTGGGGGAAAAAGAAAGAGACGAAGGAGGGATGGAGGATGACCTACTTTTCTTCTTTTAAACCGGCACAACCTTGATGGCGTGTGTGTGTTTGATGGGATGTAGGCAAGGGGTGTGCAGTGTGCTGTCATGTCCACAAGATCTGGTGGAACTAGCAAAATGCAAAGACATTTGTAAATGTTTCATGTTCTTTTTTAGTTAGGTGGTTTGTTTAAATTGATTTTACTATATAAACAGGGACAAAATGGCCTCAAACTGTGGTTAAACTCCCCCTAAAACTTTCTATTTCTCTTGCATGCAGTATTTGGCAAAAGTTGAAATTAGGGTTAGGCTTTATCGGTTGGATTTAAGGTTACAATGAGTCTTAGTGAAAAATATGATATTTTGATGTCAATCAATTTCAGAATCCACATCTTCAGTTGGATGTTTACATATACATTGCAATTACCAAAGACAGTGAAACTCATTTGCTCACAATTGCTGACATTCAATATTTGGTAGCATTGCCTTTAAATTGTTTAACTTGTTTCAAAGGTTTCGAATATACATCCACAATAAGTTGGGTTAGTTTTGGCCCAGAACTGGTGCAACTGAGCCAGGCTTGTATGCCTCATTCCACGCTTTTTCAGTTCTGTCCAAATGTTTTCTATAGGGATGAGGTTAGGGCTTTATGATGGCCACTCCAATACCTTGACTTTGATGTACTTAAGATACTTTGCCACAACTTGTGATGTGTGCGAACAAGTTTTAACTTTCTGACTGAAGTCGTGAGATGTTGCTTCAATAAACCAGCATACTCTTCCTTCCTCACAGTGCAATGTATTTTGTAAAGTGCACTCCTGAAACAAAGCATCCCCACAACCTGATACTGCCACCCCCATGCTTTACAGTTGGGAGGGTGTTCTTCATCTTGCAAGCGTCCCCCTTTTTCCTCCATACATAATGATGGTCACTCAAAAGTTACATTTTTGTTTAATCAGAAAAGGGGACCTTTCTCTCGAAATTAAAATCTTTGTACCCATGTGCATCTCCTTCCTGAGCGATATAACAGATGCATGGTCCCATGGTGTTTATACCTGCATACACTTGTTTGTCCAGATGAAAGTGGTACCTTCACACATTTGGAAATTTCTCCCAAGGATGATCGATTTCGGAGATCTACTTTTTTTCTGAGATCTTGGCTGATTTCTTTTGATTTCCCCATGATTTCAAGCAAAAAGGCACTGATTTTGAAGGTAGGCCTTGAAATACATCCACTGGTACTCCTCCTTTGACTCAAATTATGTCATTTAGCCTATCAGAAGCATCTTAACCAAGCTGTTTAACGGCACAGTCAATTTAGTGTATGTAAATGGGCGCAGGTGGCTCAGTTGGTAGGGAGTCAGACTTGTAGTCAGAAGGTTGCCAGTTCGATTCCCGACTGAGCCAAATGTTGTTGTGTCCTTGGGCAAGACACTTTACCCTAATTGCTCCCAGGTCGTTGCTGTAAATAAGAAATTGTTCTTAGTCAACTTACCTGGTTAAATAAAGGTTAAATTAAATTAAAAATAAAAATGTCTGACCCACTGGAATTGTGATTTAGTGAATTATAAGTGGAATCATCTGTAAATGAAAAAATATACACAAAGTAGATGTCCTAACCAAAACATGACATCTTTGAAATGTATACTGTACTTCCAACTTCAACTGTAGATAGCTAGGTTTGATGTGTGTTATATAGGTTGTGTTTTGAATATGACCTGGCACAGGCTGCTGGAAAAACATGCCAAAATAACTACTGGGAACTCACTGCCTTCACCACAATCATTGTTAACTGCTGGTTCTCTGTTTGTGTTTATACACAGAGGGACTCACCACCAACAGAAGCCAGGTGTTGTGATTACATTTGATCCTGTCTTCTATACTGGATATTATCTTTTATTTGATGGCTTTTCCACATATGTACCTCATCAAAAATGAGCTAATAATAGCTTGTCATGACAGATGCCGCAGCATCTGGCGAGTCATCTCAGAATGTTCTAACCATTTACTGCACACCCTGTCACTTCGATCGGACGCGACGGAAAGAAAACTGTGGAGGAAGAGTAAACAAAAACAATTTGGAGGGCGGGCCTTTACCATTTGCGTGTCCGTTTTGTGCAGGAACGTGGAATTGTGGAGACATAGGGGAGTGATGACAGCCTCTTCCCTTTGCACTGTGTTTGTTCTTTCATTCTTCACAAGATGCTGGGGGACCCTAACCAATGTTGTGCCACATAACTTGTGCCCTGAACAGGATGCACTCCACCAACGCCCTCCCTTTTTACTAGTCGCTTCATTCCCTCGCTGCTCTGAAGGGGCTTTGGCCTGAGCATTGCCCTATAAAAAAGTGATGAAGACCCTCAGCGAGAAAACCCATGTAGAGACATCTTTATTCAGGAATGCTCACTTATTTATAAGTGTCGGGACTCGTGTTCTTTGCTTGTTTTATTGAAAACCTTGCAGGTAAAGTGGCGGCGGAGCTCGCATGTGAAAACGCCAGCTCTCAAGGGCTTCCCTACCGAAAAAACTGTCTTCCTTTTAGATAAATAACTGAAAAGGGTGCAGATGCATTTTTTTGTCCCAGGAAGAGCCATTGTCGGCCTCACACTGCTTTTACACACACAAACATATACACACACAATATCCGATGTTAGGATTGAACCACTGTTTTCGCTGCACTCAGTGGCAGCCATGATTAAGGAAGATGCATTCATAGGCTAAGCATTCTACCTCCCACAGTGAAAGGTAATAGAGTAGACTGTTGGTGCTGTGAAGTCTTCCATCGACTCACTTAGACATCCAGTCAAACTGAACGTCTGCCAGCGAGCAAGAAATCCAGTCCCTTTGAATGGATTACTCTGGAGTACTTTTATTCTCAGGCTCGCACTGTCAGTTCATTGCTGTGATTTAGATAGACTCTGTATCCATCTCTGTGCATTTGCTTTCCTTCAGTCAGAGAGCTCATATCAATGTTTGAACGTGGATGTTTCTAGACTTTTTCGTGTAGGGTACTTGGGTTTGTACCTCACCTTCCGCCTGGTCCTTTTAGAATGATTGTTATGCAACAACATGGCGGAGAGGGAGATGGCTTGGTTACATGGAAATGCTTGAATTCAGAGCCTCGGCACAAAGCATCATGGGAATAAGCGAAGTGCTGCCCATTCTCAGCGTTTTGTGTACAACCCAGAGCAGCGACTGATGAATGATTTAGAACGGATAGAAGAGAGAGTTCACTCTGCCTTTAAAGCCAAGCTATGTGAAACCCTACATCTTCAACCTTTTCTTTCACCCAAATTGATCTGATGTTGTGGAAAGAGGGCCCTTTTAAACTCTCACTGCCCACTCACCATCACTTTTCTGCCTTTTTGTTCACCGGAACGCATCAAAAGCCAATCAGTAAATAAATAATCAAGAAGAGCATCTTTTATTTAACTCTATAAGGCCAGAAGAAGATTTGAGAGACGTCCTGGGGAGATCTAAAAGTAGTCCTGGGTGGCAGATTCCAAACGAATAGTTTGAGGTGTTGTGAGAATATTGGCTGCCTGCCGTTGCTGTCGGCGCCTTCTGAAGTGAACGCCAGTTCTGTTTTCACAAGTAAGAGTGGCTCGGCAGGCTGTTTAGATTTCACTCATCGTGTGTAATTTCTGATTTGTGAATGTTAGAGCGGGTTTGTCTCATCATCTGCTCGTTTCCGTATGTGTCCTGTGTGTCGCTGTCGACACATCGTTTTTTTTTCCCCCTCATGCCTGCCTCCGCTGTGCATCTGAGCACATGCACCTGTGATTGTGTTGCCGTGCGCGTGTCATTGCGAGTGCCCTCTGATGGTGTCATTGCGGGGAGCAAAAGCGCCTGTTGGCTGTCAGAGAGTGAGAGATGCGGCACCTCTAAAGGCCACGATTTCCAGGGCCCCGCTGTCTATTAAAAGCCCTGCAACAATTTTCAGCGCTGTCTCGTGGTGCCCCTTCGGTCCCTGAAGGGAAAGCAGAAGCTGCTTCTCCTTTCAAAGCCCCCATTCCCCCCTCCCTCCAGTGGCCCAATCTTGTCATTTTGACATCATCAATGTAATCCAACAGTAATGAGGCATTGAGTTGTCAGGGCGACCATTTTGTTTTGTGAGTCTTAAAGTATGCTTCCCCTCAGCTCAACATTGTTAGAGTATGTATGGTTTGAATCAGGGATGTATGGCAAGAGAGAGGATGGGTGAATGTAATTACATTGAATTCCCAAGGGAGTAATGTGAACTCTTTTTTTCTGTAAAACATGTATTTGCATTGTTCAGGAAAACAGATGTGCATGAACAAAGTTAACAAGCACTATTGTTAGTTTGGTACTTAATTTTTTCATCCAATCAGCCCCTAAGCTTCTTTACAAAGGTCAAAGGTGAATGAGTTTTATTCTACCCCTTGTCATTAGCGACGTCTTCAGGGGGATTGTCCTCAGATGTGGATGTGTTTGTGTCTGTTCTCTCACATGGGGACAGGGTGGGTGCTGGCTTGGATCCTTCGATGTTTCCTCCGAGTGTACAGGCACAGATTACAATGTTGCTGACCGTTCACAATCACGCCTCCTCTTTAGCACTCGTATCAAGTCGTTCTCCCTGAAAATGATCCAAACTATGGCTAAATAAATTGGCTTAAAGATCTATCGATCCCGCCCCCCCGCAATCCCTGCAACAAACCCCCGTATCTACATGGTCCATCTGTGTCTATCTGGCTATCTTAAGTACCCGTTATCACCAAGGAGTTTGTATCCTCCACATATTCGTTTTTTTCATATGTTTGGTGATCCAGCTTATCACACTGGCAAACCATCCATATATGCTGCCGTCTGTCTGTCAAACTATACCTTAGCTTCCATTTGTCCAATTGTCTTTTTGTCTTATCCAGCTGTCAATCAAAGTAAGGCTGCCATGCGGGGCGGCTCTGACTCTGAGGTGCGTTTATGGCTCCTCATCTTTACACCCCTTTTTAAGTATCTCAGACTGAAGCAAATAGTTAATGTGGAAGTTAGGCTCCACTGTACATGAATACTGTAGATGTTTAATTACAGGCGTTTTACAGCTCTATCTGTTGACACAGGGAATGTATTCTAGGCATCAAGAGTGATGTGTGTTGTTATCAAGGTGAACCATTACTGCACCTAACAGGTGTTTTTTATGGCATGTCGGCCATAGCCCCTTTACCATACACCCCATTTGGAAAAAACAAGCAGTTGTTGAACAGAGAAAAGACTAGCTGTAACAAACCAGGTCACTGCAATGTCTTTGTTTGCTTCAGCTTGTTTCTCACTGGAGCGACTACGAGCCTGATGCCCAACATGGCCCCCCTCCGAGTCCAAAATAAATCTTGGAGGTTTCCCGACCCCCTTCCCATGGGCAGTTCTGTTCCTGGGCCTGATAGATCACCCGCTCTCCTGGCGCAGGACTGGAAAAGGCCCTAGCTGCCATGGGCCCCATCTGTGCCCATTGCTGCCTCCAGACCCCCTCGGGGTACCAGCTCAGCCTGCTAATGAACCCACCCGGTCAGATGCCTACTGGCCATGCAGGCCTCCCCGGAGCCATATAACCCCAACACTAGCCTTTCGTCAGTAAGGGCAGCAAGCCTGTCTTTGAATCTCAGGTATTGCGCTGGCAATGATTACAGGATCATATGCATAGTTGAATACTTCTGTCTTTTTATTCTTATCTTGTACCCTGGCACTTCTATTTTCTTGTTAAAGCATGCTACCTGCCGAGTCGATGATCATGAATGGGAGTTTTGCCTCTGGCACTTGATCGATTGAAAGAAAGTTTTCATCTTTGGAAAGTTTTTATTTTTTGTTGCGTGCGTTTGTGCGTAGCCTCAGCTACTCAATGAATGCCAGGAAGCATTGTTCCTTTTCAATAGAAGTAACCTCCAGTTCAGATATCGGAAGGGATTTCTTAATGCAAGAGAAAAATAAGGAAGTTTGTCCTTTTCTTTTGAGATGATGATAAAAGAAGGGGATATAAAAGGTGATATTGATGCACGCACACATATACACAGCCTTTGTCTCTCTTCGCGTCTGACTGTTGGTCTCTGGTACAAACCTGTCAAAGCCATCTAGCTGTGTAGATAAAGTAGTACTATTTCTTTCCTCTAAAAATAAGTATTTGTTTATGGACACATGTAGTGATTTCCAGCTTTTCCTGCGCCGTATTGTGTGTTGAGCTGTCAAAAGACATTACTCTCAGGCTCCCCTTTCAGCACCAGTGAACCAGCAAGAGAGGAAGAAAGAGAGAATCACTGGACAATGGAGAAGTGTGGGGCGGGTGGAGAGTGAAGACTGGAGAGAAAGCACAGCAACAGGCAGAAGGAAACATGCAGGCCTGTAGTGGAATCAGCGAAGATGGTGCCTCCTTTGAAAGGAAGGACTGCATTATAGTAGACCAGCACTGCTTCAATAATGGGCTAAAGGGCCCAGAGCTTTAATGCAGTCCTCAAGGTAGATACGTGAATGAGAGCTGGTCGGGGGAAAATAATGGGCCTTATTGAGTATCTGGGTCATTCACCAGTGTGCATGTGGGGAGCAGTGTGTTACCTAGCCGAAGACCTCCTGTGTGATTGCAATCCAGAATCCACAGATGAGAGAGACGCTCAAGGATTAGCTCCATCCGGATGCCTGTCGACTTGAATCAGTGGTGTTTGGGCCAACGCTGCTCCTATATTCCATTACAGTTCATTATCGTTTGCCTCAACAAACAGTCAGATTAGGCTCACTTTACCCTCATTTCTCCCTCTAGCCTTTGTATACAAACGACCAATCCAAAGTGCTTAAGCTGGGTATAAATTGCCCAACGTACACACGATACCTCAAGCTTATCTTCATTGGTGTCGAATCTTCAGTTGGGAAGTGGAGCGATTTGTTGTTTGGAGAAGCTTGTTGGTGGTTACCAGGGATTTGGACGTTTGACAAATGTCCATTGGTGTACACATCGGTAAATCCAGCCAAGCTTGCTACAGAGAGAGGGAGTGACAGAGGGAAAGAGAGTAGGAACGATTGAAAGAAAAGGGATAAGAGAGAGAGTGAAGAAACCAGAGCGAGCACTAAATGATGTTGAAACAGAGAAGGGAGGATTTCAACTTCTTGCCTCAGCATGTTTTCCCGGCCGACTCTCTTTTGTATTTCCTATTTCACTACACTCTGATCTCCCCTTCCCTTCTGATGCTGGCCTCATAAAGTATACCCACAACAACACACCTCACATATCCCGACACCCCTACACTTATTTAACTGACACATTACTTAACAGCAAATGCCTTCTTCAAAAGCCTTGTTCATCACACACCAGCTAGGAGACATTGCCTTCATTGACATGCTCCAAATATTAAGTTTTGGTTGCATTGCAGTAAAAGTTAGGCTAAGTAATTCAAGCTTTCAGTGAACTTTTGCTGTAAACTCTGGAGTTCGATTCTGCTAGGAAATATACATCAATGTTGGTTGAGAGGAAGTTTATATTTTGTAACTCAACACAACTCCACTGTCAAAAGTTTGCTTTATTGATTATTAGTTCACAAAGACTGTGACGCACATCAATTTATCATGCCTGGGACTATAAAGATCCATCTGCAAAAGGATAATTCTGAGATAACTGACTTTAAAATATAAAAAGCCTTGTTAGTTTGGTATCAGCTTTTTAAACAAACTACATGAATTGTGGTATTTAGTGCACTATAGAGGAATGGCACATTAAATGGGACAAGGCCATTGAAACTTTAGTGCCAAGTTCTCTATATGTGTAGTGAGGCAATCATAAACCTTCTAGACTATACATTTCAACCCCAACTAATCAATCACCCTCAGTCCGATTCCAGTTCAGATTTCAAAGAGACGAAGTCAGCTCTCTTTCATTTCCACCCCCCCACGCCTGTTCACTCTCGGTCCTAACCGCTCTTCCCCCATCTCAACCTCTAGATTTTTTTTACATTCAGTCGGACTCCAGTTTTTTCACTTTCAAAGCAATGTTACACTTGCCTTCGAATAATCCTCTGTTGTTTTGCAAATGTCTTTTATCTTGTTTCTGGGATTTCTCTGGGCTCTGTTTCACTGCAGCCTCCAACCCTGGCTGAGGTACTACAGACGATTATTGTTTGGGTGTGTTAATGTCCTTTTCCATCACGTACTGAACAAGGGAATATCCTAGGCCCGCTTTACATTGTCTTACATCTTGCCAGAGATGGATGGCAATGTTGATTATGCTTACCTTTCCCCTTGTTATCTTAAGGCTGATGAAACTGAACAGTGTGTTTATGCAGTTGCCCAGGCCCTCGTCTATCCCAAAGGGTAATGACCTTTAACATACGTAATCCCTGCTCAGTTTTCCAGAATAGTCTTCCTGTTTATACAAGGGGATCCGTGGAAGATCTGCTTTGATAGATGACTGGCAGGCTTTTTCTTTGCTTTCAGATCACAGGCCCCGCTGATGATGTAATTCCATGTAATTAGTGAAAGATGACAGTAACACAAAACCCATTATGGGTTTTAATCTCTTTTGGAGCAAACACACCAGAGATGCAGGAGCTCCCCTATCACTCCATCACTACATGAAATGGCATTTGCTGGACGACTTCCAGCCAATCAGATGAGAGCTGTGTGTGTTTGTGATGTGTGTCAGTCCTAGTCAACCCCCTTGGTGCACTGCTTTGCCACTCAAGAAACAATGGCAGTCGTTTGCATTTAATTAAGTTCTGTGAAAGCCAGACAAGTCCCCATTGTAACCAGGAATTGCTGTTCTTCTTTTGTAAGTGTTCTTCTTTCTCTCTCTCCTGTGCTCCCGTGCCTTCGCTAAATCTAAAAGATGTCACCTCAGGGAAATGCAGGTAAAGGAAGCCATCAAAACCAATGGCAGCAGACAGATTTGTGATCAGTGCTAGAAATACCCTTGAAGTTGTCTGATGTGTGGTTTCCCTTCTATAGTTTGTGTGCGTGTATGAAGGTGTTTATGTGTTGTCATTCCTGTAGAGGGTAGTTGAAACCTTTCATTGAAGTTGAAATTGGGCTGAGAACACAACTTATTTTTAGCAATGACTTTGGGGCAAAAGTTACCTGGCAAGATATTGGTCACTGGTCAGAAACTCTAAATACTAGGTAATCTTCCAAACCAAAGCAGTTCAATTAGTTGTCTCTAGGTCTCTAAGCTTTGGGGAGACAAGCTAGGAAGAATGTTGATTTTACCAGCAACTCATTCTCTTTCTTTTCTTTGAAAAGGTGAGGAAATTTACCAGGTAACGCAATTACCCATGTTATATTAACTCTTCTTTTCTTGGAAATCTTTCAAATTTTGAACAGTCTACTTTCTCTACACAATATTTAGTGAAAAATGCACAGACAAACTTTAAGGTGTTGTTTGAGGTTTTTGAAAGTTGTTTATGGGTGCCATTCTTTCCACAGCTGTTTGTATATAAGTTGTGGTGGAAATGCCCTCACTGATTTCAAAATGTCAAACTTTTAAACAATGGTCAACAACTTTACAGAACAAGTTTCATAATATTTTTGAGTCATATCACCTGATGTCAAATGCAATGTCACCTCATGCCAACTTTAGAGAGTTGCACTTCTCGGTTCTTCAGAAAGTGGCCTCTGGTTGCCCGCACCAGACAAGTTCAAGATATCTTCTGGGCTTTTTATGCCAACCTACGTGCATAATGTACACAACTCCATATCTTTAAATGGTTCCAAACCAACTGCAAACATTTTGTTGAAGTATGTACTTTTTGGCCTTGTTGCGTCTCTAATATCTCCCTTCCATCTATTACTCCTCTGTCCTCCTCTTCTCTCCTCCACAATTCCTCAGATTCTCGTCCTCCTCTTCTCTTCCTCCCACGTCTGGTAATGGATACAGCCAGGTTCGTCTCTTGTGTTAAAAAGTGGAAGACTGTATTTTCAAAACACCACTATTGGATGCCTTCCTGACATTTTGAAGGCTAAAGGTGAGCGTTCATCCTGAAATGAGGTCAACTGGATTGAAATTGCAAATGGTGAAGAAGAGGGATCGGACGTGGATATTTTCTGGTCCTGGATCATTGTATTTTTTTGTCAGTTTCTTGGCTTCTTGTTTAATGTATTTTCTCTGTTCTGCTGGTGGCGTTTTGCGTGGAAAATCTGGCTCCTGTGAAGGAGTTCGAGCTCACCCTTTCAGCATGGTGTAACCCCTTGGAAGCGTTTTTGAAAATGGAATTGATTAAATGAAGTGTGATCGTGGAAATTTGCTCAGGCTGTGCTTTGCAATACGAAGCATGCCAAGTTTGGAAGATTTCTGGCTGTAACTTTCACCTACACAAGACATATAGTATATCCTCTGTCTCAAGCCATCTATACTACTGTATATTTATTGTGTCCATTTTTCTCTCTAGGCTCCAGTCTCTGTCTGTCATTTCTTCTGTTTCTCTAGGATCCCACCCTCTATACCACCCTCATGCCACCCCACTATGCCACCTCCATACCACCCTCATACCACCCCTCATACCACCCCCCTATACCACCTCCATACCACCTCTATACCGCCCCCTATACCACATCCTATCCCACCCCCATACCACCCCCTATACCACATCCTATCCCACCCCCATAACATCCCCTATACCAC
>JACXGM010007878.1:0-29876 GCA_016801145.1 Umbra pygmaea | reverse complement strand
ATCGGTGTCATCATCCATGTTTTGTCTTAACCCTTGCATTATTGTATGTATACAACCTGTATTTAACCATCCCGCCTCGCCTACCGCCCACCAATTAACATAACAACTAGTTCAAATTGCATTTTTGATATCAACTATGTGAAAACTTGATATCAAAAATATATTTCTTGATATCAAGAATGCCAATTGTTGATATCAATAAGTGTAATTGTTGATATCAAAAATGTAAATTCTTGATATCAAAAATGAAAATTGTTGATATCAAGATATACATTTCAAACTAGTTCAAACAGAATTGTAACTAGTTCAAAAAATGAATATATGTTTAAATGGCTTGCCATATATACAGTTGTTGTAGAGTAGTGTTGTTGCTTACTAACGTTATATTAGAGCATGGTTCATGACAGTAATCATAATGGTGAAGGATTTATTGTTTACTGGTTGGCTATAATTGTCCTGCTAAAGTTACTACAGTAAGGCGAAGAGTTACTGTTTACATCTAGATATCATAAATCAAAAATACTCTGTATAATATTTAACAACCAAACTGATTGTCCTTTTTTTGTATTCCAGACAATATTGAGTGGCAGCCTACTGTTTTGGAGTGGCTGTTAGAGACAAATACACTTTTGCTGATGGACAATACAAATACTAAATACTTTAACCATGTAAAGATTTGGAAAAGTGTTTAAATACAATTTCCTCTTTTTAAATAAATTCTAGCTCGATAAAGAAATTAACATTTGACCTCAGAATGACTAACTAATTAAATAGAGATATCAAACTTATGGTGCACTTATTATTATTTGGATGAACACATTGTATAGCCGGGGTGTCCAACCTTGGTTATTGAGAGGTACCGTCATGTAGGTTTACTCCAACCACATATAATGTAGCTTCATTTGGTTTACTGCCAGCTAATTATTTGAATCGTTTTAGATGAATGAGGATTGGAGTGAAAACAGGACAGTAGCTACCCAGGACCAGAGTAGGACTGCCTGTATTACACTAACTGTATTTGCAGAGAATAACTACGTGTCGAATGGCCGATTTCACAGACACAGATTAAGCATAATCCTGTAATAAATAATCAACTTGAATGGAAATGTCCATTGATCTTGCTTTTTTAGTCCAAGACTATACTTAATCCTTGTCCATGAAACCGCCGCCTATAATTGAATAGTTATGCTGCATTGCTTAAAAAAAAATAATAAGTTACAGTATGAAAATTCTAAACATAATAAAAGATTAGATTGGAGGTGTGATGATGGGTATTTACAGATGTATACATGTGAAAGGTTATACAACAGATTAATAATGTGTGATGTTGATCAAGGTGGATATGAATTTTCCATATTATCTATGTACAATACCCAATAGTGGACTGTGGGTTTATTGAAGTCTGTTGACTGAAGATTTGATATGTGACAGTTCATCTACAAAAATAATTGAAACCAAGCACACTTTACCTTATGTATAAACATTTCAGAAAAAAATTTATTCAGTTTAAATAAATAGGGGACGACAGCAGTGTCTGTGTTTCAATGAATAGAATGTATTTTGTAAAGGCCTCGCAAAATGATGTGACAGATACCAAGCCTGAAACCTAGCATAGGTACATGGCCTATTGCAGTAAATAATTTTTTATCAGTACTGAGATTAGTGGAAATGGGAATGGGTGCACTGTGAGCACAGATTTTGTGTAGCATCAACACAGTTTGGCGGTATGTGGCAGAGACAACAAGAGGTCTAGAGAGGTATAGCATGGGTCAACAGGAAGAAAACGTGTTCACCAACAGCAGTGCGCACCAGGACAGAGACAGGAAGCAGTCCTCAGGCCACATGGTCCTTACCCACCTAGGATCTACCACTGAAACATAAGAATGGACATGCCTTATGGTTAAATAACTCAATGTCCAACTCTGATATTCAAAATAATATTATTCAGCTGTATGCAAAAATGATCTAGCAAATAACTGAAGGACACAGTAATATTTCTGTAGTGAAATGAGGTTCATTGTTGATTTGAATACCTGTAACTACCTAGCACTGATTGATTGGAACACACAATTGGTTTGGTGAGCTCATTAAGCCTTGATCTTCATTGACAGGTGCATTCAATCATGAGAAAAGGTTTTTAAGGAGACCACTTTCAAGTTGTGGTTCTCTTAGACTCTCCTCTGAAGAGTGGCAACATGGGGGCCTCAAAACAACTCTCAAATGACCTGAAAACACACAGAGTCCCTTGAGGTATGCAAACGCACATTTTGGACAAGCCAGATTCATTTTGGAAAAAGGTGCTGCGGTCTGATGAAACAAAGATGGAGTTATGTGATTATAACAAGGGACGTTATGAATGGTGGCAAAATAACACAGCGTTCCTAGACAAACACTTGCTACCCACAGTAGAATTTGGTGGAGGATCCATCATGCTGTGGGGCTGTGTGGCCAGTGTCGGTACTGGGAATCTTGTTAAGGTTGAGGGTCTCATGGATTCCACTAAATATCAGCAGATACTTGAGAATAATGTAGACAAATCAGTCACAAAGTTGAAGTTACGCCGGGGCTGGATATTTCAACAAGAAAACGACCCAAAACACTGCTCAAAATCTACTCATTTATGCAGAGGAACAAGTACAATGTTCTGGAATGGCCATCCCAGTCCCCAGACCTGAATATCATTGAAAATCTGTGGGGTGATTTAAAGCGGGCTGTCCATGCTCGGCAACCATCAAACCTAACTGAACTGTGGATGTTTTGCAGGGTGGAATGGTCCAAAATACCTTCATCCAGAATCCAGACACTCATTACAGGTTAAAGGAAGCGTCTAGAGGCTGTTATTTCTGGAGGCTCAACTAAATATTGATGTAATATTTCTGCACCTGTCTAATTTCGTTTTGATGCACATTGCACATTTTCTGCTCATCCAATTTCACTACTGAAATATTACTCTGTCCTTCAGTTATTTGATAGATCAATATGAATTTGCTGATCCAAACACCCAATTATTTATAAATGAAAATCTAAACTTTTGCATATGACTGTACCTGTCTCAAGCATGCAGGAGCACATGAAGATGTGGTGCATGTTGGCAATGCACTTCCTTACCCTTCTCCGTCTAGGTGTGGTAATCAGAAATGTGATGTAGAAGGGATTACCATATTCTTTGGAGTACCTTCATAAAATAGTATAATTTATGATCATATCTCAAACAGAATTCAGAAGAAAAAATTCAACATTACATGAGGTAGTGGATATGTCAATGCTGTAAGCCCACTGCAATAGAGACCTACAACGTTGTCACCACCACAGGATCAGACTGCGTAATGCTGAAAACTTGAGTCAAGGTCATCAGGTTCAACCTGTAATAAAAACAATATTATTGAAACGCATTTAGGGTAGGGGTACTGAAATCTTACCCTATGAGACTCAGAGCCTTCTTGTGTTGTACCTTATCAGTAAGTGTACAGTACCATTTGTAAATAATTCAGAGAATAGAGAATATTGTTGATGATTTTGGATATTAGAAATATAACATCTGATCACTAACATCTCAGATAATGGAACATAGTATAAAAAAGCAGGTAATTTGTACCATGTAATGAGTTTTGAAAATAATCAGCTATTAATGAGTTAATTAAAAAAGGGAAGATGTGTTCAGAGTTTTGCCGACTGGATACTTCGTTGTTCTGGTTGGTTGTGGAATTTGAAAGCAAACAGTTTATCCCGCCCCTCTGATTGAGCCCTGCCAATGGTGAGTTCCCAGACCCAACATCTTGATGTGGGTTTGGCTTGTCAGGCTAGTGTTGTTAGTATTATCAGTTCAATGGCTAGTACACCCAGCCATTACATATCTTGTAATTAAAAGATTTCGGTGCAAGTGCTTATTTTTGTCTTATTATCCTACTGGAAAATGAAATGACACAAATAATTTGCAGACCAATCAATGAACAAACGATTTGGATCGTTTCTTTAGTAGTTGATACGAAATGCTCAGTGAATAGTAATACAAATATTGGTGATAAAAACTTGTTGATTGTTGGATTATGCAAAATCAGTTTGTTTATGATATAAGTTTTGTTGAAAATATTACAAAACTGTAATTTACACAATGTTTCTGTATTATATTAACAATAATATATGCTAGCTAGTCTTCATAGCTTTCCTGGATATAGCGATGGCAAAGATTTTTAGAACCAAATGTTTCAGTAGACAGCTGCTCTTTCCAAATGTTTCATGACATTCAACAAATGCAATTCATTTTCAAAGATGAAATACAGTAAATTACCTCAGTTTCTGGTGCTTACTTGGCGGTGTATTCACATCATAATTTGGGTTTCAAATAGCAGACAAACACTCTTTACATGGGTCAATATCACAAGCCGGAAAACGATGATGTGAAATGACTTTCACTTTTGCATCCTTGACAAAAACACCACCGAAAACACAACAGACAATAGGCATTGTACTTTTTCAGAAACTTTTTTTTATCTCTGACGGATAAGAATGAATACTGTAAACAAGTTCCTGAGACACGGAAAAAAAATATGTAAAGTGTTTTTTATAATGGAGACGCCGGTCTTCCTTAGACATGCCCCTGTAACTTTGTCAAAAATGCAAAGCACTATGGAACTTGTAGGACTGTAACAATTAAATGGATCAATTTCCTGGTTTGACTACAGTCAGTTTTCTCTGTGAGTTGGTGGTCGATTTGAAAAATTCCCCAAAAATTTAAAGTAAAGAGATATGACCCAGTTATGGGTGAGTAGTGGAGAGCTCCTCTGGAGTCTTCCTTCAAAGTGAATATAGAAATCTTCTGTGGCATAAATGAATGGTGAAATAGCATAAAGAACCAATATGTCATGTAATGCCGCTATGGTTCATGGGGATTATGATACACAGTAGTTTTCTCTATGCAAAGGCACCATGGGGCAAACTAAGACATTAGATCAAATGGGCAGAGGTCGAGTGCATGTGAGTGGGGAGGGTCAGCATATGCAATGATCAGACAGAAGCTCTGATACTCCTGATGTAAAGGTGGTGTGGGATAATTCAAAAGATTTCAGTTATCACAATAAACAGGGGTCTTCACAGGATTAGTGTTTGCAATAATACTGTAACCTATGACGTAGACATTTAAAAATGTTTTTTTTTTACTTTATCTGCTGAGGTAACACTTCTGAATTTCGCAAAAGTGTGTTGCAGTCCCATGACTGTTAATCTTCAACTTTATCTTAAAGGAACACTCCAGACCCCTAAACAGCTGAAAATCATTGTGCTGGTCATGTTTCCGACAAGACAGTCACTAAAAATACCTTCTCAGCGTGTTTGGTAATTCCCAACTCATGCTTTTCAAAATCCTGCGTTGATGTCACTGCAATATCTTTGAAAAACTAAATGTTTGCTTTGAAGCAAGGCGATTTTTGAATCTATATGTATTTTCTAAAATGTTGCAGTGACGTCATGGCCGAGTTAGGAATTACTGAACGTGATAAGTTCTTTTGTGACAGTCAATAGTTTTTAAGGCACTGTGCATGTATTGCTCCAACTGCTACAGTACCTGTTCTCATGGCAATACGTGGGTAACCATACGTAATGGATATTTTGCTTCATTACGTAGACAGACTTACAGATATGGCCATTCAAATGTGAACTTTCATACGTATTGAGTTCCCATTCTACCGGAATATTTCCAAGAAAAGACCAATTGGTTACCATTTAAAATACTTGGGGAATGTTTAGTTCAGGCATAAAATGCTATGTTATTGAGGTTAAGTTTAGGGTAAGGTTAAGGTAAACTGACTTTTATTTCATTTTGTAAACATCAGAGGCTTTATGTTTCCATGGCTCTGGAAACATAAACGTGTAAAAAGTAGCGTACTTGTTTTAAAAGATTTTTTACGTATCGCCATGAGAACAGCCTGCCAATTGCCAAGCTATGTAGGCCTGCACAAAAGGTAACAGAATAGCGTATCTAAAAATTTAATTTGTATTTCAGCTGAAACATTATCCCAATAAATCTCATTAATATGAAGTCCCTATCATAAGACTGAAATTCAAGTAAATTTCTATTAATTATGACACCTCAAGTATAAGACAATAAGTAGTGTGTGCTGTAATCTCTCATTAAAGTCTTTATACGATACAATAAATGGCAAAATAATGGTCAAGAAAACTCTTTAATAAAAATGTTCAAAGCTGGATGTTTCGACATATAATTTAGTCTGTTTTCTGGATTCATTTTTTATTTCACTATTTCCTAATCTGGATATTTCCCATGACACAAGATATTAAATTCTCCAGGAAAAAAAGACATTTTAGACAAATTTAAAGCACTTGGTTTGTCCAGATTTTATTTTAAGGCAAATCACTCTGGTTCTCTGTGAGACAACCTGTTATGAGATAGGTAGGACAAGGGGTTCCAGGAAGAAAATAAATAAAACAAGAAGTAGGAAGGGAGACAGTTAAAATGTGGGTACACATAAATGGCTTTACTGCAGGAACGGCACAAGCAGCCTTCAGTAGTGACCTCAGAGCTGGGGAATGCAGTTTCACCCCTTCTCTGGAGTGGAAAAAAAGGAAAAACAGCAGTTTATTACCGCTGCGTCTCTCGCTGACATCTTCAAGGACGTCGGACAACATCTCTGTATGAACATGAATTTTTGTAGAAAAATGTTTAGGGACTTAGACACCCTCTATAACATCAACACCCCCTAATTTGGATTCAATTTCCAAGGGCTTGTCTTTCAAAAATCATGCTCCTGGATTACACCTATCACATTGGAAAGAAAATGTAGAATTGTTTACCTTTAATCTAATATGATAAACTAAATCAGTGATGAAAACTGTGCCCTGATTTTACCTCTTTTAAATCATGATTGTCATAGCTTCTACCTAATCAATGCAAATGCTGAATATATGCTCAAGTGTTAATTATTGCATTGTTTTTGTCTTACCACCTTTTTAACAAATTAATCTACCTCTCTAATTCAGACTCCTGTTGCACTCACTGTACATATATTTTCATCTTTTACCATGAAGAAACCTTGCTTTTTTGTGTTTTTTTCCCCGTGTAATTCATGTGTTACTTTATGTTATTATGCACTTTTATCTTGGCCAGATTGCCGTTTCAGACGAGTAACTGTTGTCAATGTCCCGACCTGGGTAAATAAAGGTTAAATACAAAAAATATTCAAGTTTCAAGTTTTAAATGTATATGTCACATGTACAGAAGACCAAATTCACTAAACCTAGTCCTAGCCAGATTGTAAACAGGACATATACAAGTTGTTTAGTACTGGTGACCTATCTAAAAGCTAAACATGGCCTATTGTATGTTGAAACCTGAATGGGTAGAAAATATTTTCACAAACTCCCAAGCAAAACTGGGAAGGATGTAAAATGCTTAGCAATTTCAAATGTTTAACAAAAATGGCTATGTCATGAAGATGGAATCCAGGCCTCCATGATTTTTTTTGGGTCAGTGTGTTCTAGTTACACCCTCTTGCCTATCTGGCTCCTTTGGCTGACTATACTTTATCACGTCTCAGAGGGATGTCGTTCTGAAGTTTAAATTCTCTGGCAAAACCGCACAGCTTGTACTCTCTCCCGCATGGTGGTATGATAAAAATTAGGATTAAGTTGGCCAGTGATGGATTGAGAGTGACGTTTATTAGGTTACAGGCATACCACTGTACTTTATTTTTTCTCCTAATGTTTTACATGTCGAAAGCCTGCACCCGCATCATCTTTTGCTTGTTAGCTCATTTAAAAAATTGTGTAATCTATTTCCTGTTTTTCTCAAAAATATAGATGCTCTAAGAAATAGCTTTGATGTGGCTTAGCTTTGTGAGGCCTTGGAAACCATGACAAATTATGTAGTTTGAATGGCATTTGTATGAACAGTTAAATGTTCTGACCTCAAAGATAGTTTGAGATGTTTTCAACCATGTTCCAACTCATCTGATGACATGCATTCAATGCCTCCAAGACATTCTCTTCTTTGTTCGATAATAATCCGAAAAAAATCAATGCAGGCAAAGAGCAATGTGATGCTTTAATGGCCCTATATACACAGCAAAATCTGCAGTGTTCATTTAACTCAGAGGGTGTTAAATTTAACACTCAGTGTTTATATAGTTCTCAGGAAATCCAAGTAAAATTAACACTTTCGATGGGGTTAATACAGTTGCAATCAAAAGGATTCAACCCCCATCAGAATTATTGTCAAAATATACAGACTTTCAGTAGTTTGCGAACTATGCTTCCAACAGTACCTCTGGGAACACTCAGTGCCTTCGCTGTCTTTTTGCATCCTGTTTCTAGTTTAACTTTTTGACTTAGCCAAGTTTGTCACACGCAGTCAAATGTAAAACTCAACAAACCCCTAGCCAGTTCCGGTCTTTCATGTGTTCTAGCTCAAGCACACCTGGTGTAACTAATGAAGCCCTTGATTAGTTGCATCAGGTGTGCTTGAAACAACACCTGTTTTGCATATTTGTGCTGTTGTGAGGTATTCTATTCAGGGAGTTGAATAATTTTGACACTGGGGAAGTCATTATCAGTTGGATTTGGGAAAACCACTTGATGCATTTTTTGCGTTGAGGTATTTCAATGCCTTTTGTTTGAAAGTTTTGTACATTTTGACAATAAACCTGATGTGCAATGGGCGTTGAATATTTAATTTTTTATTACATTCACTGACTATACTTCCGCTATTGAATTCACGTCCGATCTGAACACAAGGATTTGCTGGAGAGCTACATGGCAGTATGTAGTATATATTTGATGTATCTAACCCGGGCAGCACAATGCCAGTTTTGCACTGCCTCGTGCAGGGGGCCAGAGGAAGGTCAGAGAACCCATGGTGAGGCTTGATCCAATGCCCATCATGACGTTGACATCCTGCAAATGCAGCGACTTAGCCCACAGGGTTGGATAATTTTGATTGCAACTGTATTTATCTTGTTAATTGTGTTAAATCTGCAGTGTTAATTTCCAATTTGCATATTTCCCAGCATGCCTTCTAACGTAAATGTGGCAGTTTAAAGAAAGATTTTTTTTATTTTTCTTACAAATGGAAATCCAACTGAAAAGTAATATTTTGTCACTCACAGACTGCATTCAATAATACTGCAGTGGTGAGGTACTTAGAGACTGAACAAGACTAGCAAAACTACATAGAGAGGAACACTAATCTCAGTAATGGTTGCAATCAATAATACCACTTACAGTTTTATTAGATTTAAAAAGTCATTAACATTATTTAATACTTACACATAGTAATCAATTCATAAATGCATGAAACAGAAAACATATTAAAACAAACGTGCAGCAAAGTATTCTGGGAAATTTTGATGGTTTTGACTAACATTTCACAGTGTTTAAGTAACACTGTGACGACTAACACTCTTTTTTAACACCGACACTGGCGATATATTGTGTTGATTGAACACTCACAAGTATTAATTTAACATCTCACATCACACTGGAAAATCAAGACTAGACAATTTGCTGTGTACATTGGGTGTCTGGCACTTCCATTATCCTTAAACCATTGAAGGAATGCTTCCTTTGAAATCAGTTACGGGTTATCTGCATTTATTGTTTATTTATAATTCTATTTTACCTTAATTTTACCAGGTAGGCCAATTTAGAACAGATACTCATTCACAACAGTGACCTGGCCAAGCTCAAGTGCAAGATAACATTGGTTTTTATTGACATGATTGGGACTTATTGGCTTATTACATCCAGTGAATAAAATGTTGCTTTATTTGCTAATTTATTTTTATTGGCCTAGTAGATTTATTTGGAAAGAAGTGTAACTACTTGGAGGGTATTTGGTTAGTCTCTTGTTGAGACAGTTTTTCACATCTTTTGTATTGGTGGGTCTGCATTATGCTACTGTGGTCTACTGTGGTCTAGCTGTAGAAAGCTCAGGTCAGAGTGAGTGAGAAGGTAAAAGGTCTGTACTCTGGTCCTCTCCATGCACTACTAATTTCCCCGCAGCGAACAGCTTGCTGCACTTTCACATTTCTTTAGCAAACACAGTTACTAGGCTACCATGCATATAATGTAGGGTATCTGAGACAATGCTGTATAATGTGCTGAATTATAAAGAGTTAACATTTTTTAATCGGCTATGCCCTCTAACCATATAATGCACGCTCGCACTCCACCTAAAAAACACTTTGGCTCTGGTCTCTTTGATTTTCTGTGATTTACAGTGTGCACATTATGGACATTATTGCTTTTGATTTTCTTGATTGGTTGATACAATGTTTTAAATGATTTTTTGTATCCCACTGAGTGCCCAGTTTTAATACTCACAGTTCACCACCGGGAATACATTTGGCCCTATTTTAATGATCTAAGCGCATGGCATGAAGCACATGGGCGTTTGGGCGTGTCCAAATCCAATTTTGCTAGTTTGACAGCGGATAAAAGGGTCCATGCACCGGGCGCATGGTCTAAAAGGATTGTACTAAGTGTCTTCATTAATTCATGGGTGTGTTTTGGGCGTAACATGCAATAAACCAATCAGAGATTAATCTCCCATTCCCTTTAAGAGCCAGGCGCGTTTGTACCTTTTGCGTATTGCTATTATGACGGCAGATTTGCACTGTAATATTTTTATTTGTAATCTTTTGCATGTTCGAGTGGTGCTGCGCTTCCCTGTGTGTGTGCAACAAGCACAGTGTGCACACGCTGTGACTATGCCATACGTGCATTTGACTAATCTGCTGTTAAAATAACTATGACGTGCTGCGTCATTGACTTTAAACCAGGTTTTTGTTGGTCAATGGTGCGATCACTTTCCGATGCCTCAAGATAGCAATACACCCAGTTTTATCCTGAACACACCTCCTTGTTAGACCAGCACTACCATGGGCGCAAATATGGGCGCAGGTGCAGACTTTGCGCTGTATTGCGCCGGGTGCAAGATAGGGCCCTATCTCTAAATTGCTGAGAATTGAGTTTGAGGTTTTTCGGTAAACCAGTGGTTCTCAAACATCTCCTGGGGGACTCGCAGTTTGGTTGTAGCCCAACTGATTCAAGCAGGTAAGGGCTTGATGATTAGATAAACAAGTTGATTCAGGTGAGCTAGCTCTGGAATAGATCTAATATATGGCATGGCTCGGGGTCCCCAGGAAAGGTTTAAGAACCACTCCTATAAATGCTTGTTTGGCAGCATGAGTGAAGGAGGCCGTGTTGCAGAACAGGAATCTGATCCTGGATTTAATTTTAGATTGGAGATTAATGTGGGTCTGGAAGGAAAGTATCCAGATACCTAGATATTTGTGGGTGTCCAAATACTCTAATTCAGAACCATCCAGAGTGGTGATGGTGTAGTCAAGCAGGTTTGGGCATCGATCTGTTGGAGAGCATGCATTTAGTTTTACCAGAATTTAGGGGCAGTTGGAGATCTTGGAAGGAGGGTTGTATGTCATTGAAGCAATTTGAAGTTATTTAACCCTTCAAGGTGTAAGAGGTCTTAGGTCCGCTTGGCACACAGTTTACTTTTTGGCCTCTAGAAAGGCCATACTTTGACCTACAGTAAAGTGCATTACGGTTCTGGACTCAGCAGACCCATGGCTACAACATGGATGAATAAAATCCAACATCCTGGGTCATTGTATTTTATGTTTTATTAAATATTTATCCCAAAAAACTAAAGAACGTATGTATTTTTTGTTGTTTTTTTTACATGTAAAAGCATGTTATCTATAGTGCATAAGGCATTTTATTTCTTATTGTCAAGCCCCCAGGGGTCCTGGACCAGTGTGCAATGTTTGGGGGCAATACAATCAAGTCAACATCAAAATGCTGCACCCATTTCTAACTAGATTTCTATACGTTTTTAAAACCCAGCTAAATTACAACTCAAATTTGTTTTGTTTTATGCAGGATGATGTCCTATGTTATTGAAAAATTTGTTATTTTCACTTCCTACTTCCTGTCTGTGATATTTTTAGTCAAAAATAAAGACCATCGTCGACTTTGAGGCGCGATATCTCCGGCTGTGAGTAACACACAGAGATGTGCCACCACTCCCCTTTCCAATGGTACCAAGCTTTAGTTGCTAGCATGTACGGTTCGTGAGATAATCGCGTTTGACGCTCTAGAGTGTCAATCGACCTAGGAGGGTTAACACGGTGTTCAATAAAAGGCCAGGAGCCTCATTTATAAACGTGGCGTACGCACAAAAGAAGGCGTACGCCGCTCTCTACGCAATAATTAAGATTTATAAAAAGCAAACTTGACGGGAAAATGTGTGGTCCTTCACAGAAACTCTGACCAATGCGTACGCACAAAAACGGGTGAAATGAGAAATGGCGACATCGCCAGCAGTTGGATGAAACACATGAAACTGTCTGAAACTGCAGACCGTTGTGTAGCTAAACGAAATCGAAATACTGCCTCTCGTTAATAATATGAACATTTCACAAAGCCATTCTCACAATCAACAGCCTGCAAATACAAATAAAATAAAACAAGATTGTAGCCAACGTAAATGCAAATAAAGACACATTTGCAAAAAGAACACTGAAATATGTTATGTAATTATATTGGCATGTTATGTAATTCATCATCATAAATAATACGGTAAACAGAACAAAATCATGTTTAAAACTGATATTCTTGTCGATGTCTCAGGCTGGCGAAGCAGAAAGACAAATATATAATGATATTCATATTGACAGGATTTTTGGCGACTGGCACTTCCCAGAGGGAATTGGCTGACAGAATAGGGATATCTCAGCCAATCCTTAGCCGGGTTATGCCAGAAATGTTAGGTATAATTATAGGCTTGTCGCATAATTAGCCTACATGAAGGTGCCGTACACTGCGGGTGAACAGGCAAACACAAAAGCACAATTTGCAGCTATATGTCCGGTTTCTCAAACGTATCAGTGCTATTGACTGCACTCGTGTTCACTGAATGAGAAAGAAATGCTGTCATTAATCGTAAGCATTTCCATTCCATCAATGTCCAAATAATTTGTAATGCAGACATGTTGCTCACTAATGTAACTAATCTTCCCCCAACCGTGGCAGACTTTCGCGATAAAGCGCTAGACGCTTTTTGACATTGACTTTGATGTCTGACCACTTTTTTATATTTCGGCCATGGTCCGACTTTCAGGCTGCGTCACATTGTCTGCAAACTTTTGCCACTCCAACGCCTTTATGGCATTAGTAATGGCCACACTGTGCCCTTCAACAAACATTTTCCTCCTCTTTTACACCTTGCCAACAATAATTTCTACTTCACATTGAGTGAAGTTTATTTTTTTGGTTTTACTCTCTTTGTTTCCCATGATTTCTCAATCAATGAATATTAATTTCGGGGCGTTTCACTGACTATTTATGGGCAATTATGGGCGTGACATGCAGCTGCAAAAGCTGCGCCACATTTAGAGTTGATTGTGATTTATAAAGGGAAAACGGCGTAGGATGTGCGTGCGCACGGTTTTATAACTCAGAATATTTCTTTGCATACGCACGTCCTATATTTCATCCGTACGCCACTTCTGACGCAAATCCACCGCAAAGTTTTATAAATGAGGCCCTTGATGTATACATATTGTATCTTGTAAACTGAAATAATGACAATTAAGCCTATTGCATTTTAACTTACTAACACATGTTACATTTTAAAGAATTACTAAACATTTAGAACCCCAATTCCCAAAAGTTGGGACAGTATGGAAAATGCAAAAGGCACCACACATTCTCAATCAGAGACAGGTCAGGACTGCAGGCCGGCCATGCTAACACCCGCACTCTCTGCTTACACAACCATGCGCTAGTAATCTGGGAATTATGTGGTTTGGTGTTGTCCTGCTGGAAAATGGGATATCCCTAGAAAAGTCGACATCTGGATGGCAGCATGTGTTGCTCCAAAATGTGTACATATCTTTCTGCAGTAATGATGCCCATACCAATGTGCAGGTTAACCATGTCATGGGCACTGACACACCCCCATACCATGACAGATGCTGGCTTTTGGACCTGATGGTGATAACAGCTTAGATCAGGGTTTTTTAAACTTTATTGGCGATCCACATTTTCAAAATGACAAACCATTACAACCAAAATGTCATGAAAATAAGAGTCTGCAAATATACAGTTTTCCTATCATTATTATTTGTATTTAAGGGTATTAACATAATACATTAGTTCTAATTGTCACCAGAATAATAATACAACATACATTTTCTCAATATTGACATTATTACCATTACATGTTATAATCACCAAAGTAATGAAGATCAGGTGGTTTTCCCACAAATATCAGAGTACTTGTATTAATTTACTTACATTCAGATAAAAAAAGAACCATGTTGCTGTGTTACGCACCCTCCACTAGCTTGTTAAGACTGAATAGAGCGTAACAGCCCAATAGCATAACACACAGTGGGAGTCAGAGACGGGTAATAAGTGAGTGCATAAGGGAGTGCTTATAACAATACCAAAATGACCCCACCAGAATGTAACGTAGGCAAAACAGTCATTTATTATTTAACAGTACTAAGCAGCAAACAGGGGCAGGCAATATTGCACAACAAAAGTTTATATATTTTTACATATACATAATGGATACAAAATAAAATGCTACCACAATAGGGTATAAGGAATACTATCCCTTTAAATATATATAATAACAAATGCAAACTACCAACCTGGGAGAAGGGCAGGGCGAATGGTTGAATCAAAGCAAAGAACAAAAACCACCAGACCCTGCACTTCCCTAATCATGTAACCTCCCTAATATGTACTAATACCCTGACTCTCACCTACCTGCTACAATGATCCAGGTGACCGCTGACAGCGTCTAACGGGTGTATATAACAGGTGAGTTACCTACGGGAGTATGTAGACCCCAGGGTGTCTACCTGTCCCTTCTCTACAGTTGAAACTGTACTGGATTTGAAATGTATACAGGAGAGATTATTTGCAGACTTTCAACAGCTGACCTAAGGGCTGGCATTCTCTCACACCTCATTAAGGACTTCCTGAGAGGGGTTAAGGAATCTGAAAAAGGGAGGTCATCAAACCCCCTCACTGGAACCCACAGTCATTGCCCAATGGGTGAAGACAATAGATTCAACGGATGTAACTCAACAGTATCTGGACTGTCCCATAAAGACAGTTTTAATTATACATACATCACAATGTTTGCACATGTCATGTTTCTCTTTACAGATAACTATATAGTTGGCTGGCCAGAAAATGTTGAAAGGTTACACAGATTCAAACATATCCCCCCCCCCCTCCATGGGGTGAGACATTTCAACTTAATGTCAATGTCCACAGCCAGTTCCTTTGTACTAATGGTATTTGTGCAAGTTTGTCTGTGATCCCGGTCCTTTTGTTTCCAGTGGCGAGTGAACTGATTCCCATTTCGTATGCAGTGGGAGATATGTGGGTGTCACCTGTTCGGAAAGGATAAAAGTCTTTGTTCAATTTACTTTCAGGAGTCATTTTTAACTAAGGCTCCTGGCATACGTTTCGTACGTTGCCATAGCAGTGTGTTAGATTAGTGTAGATTACTAGACTGAATCTTATATAATTTGTTTAGATCGCAGGGCGGATTTAGGAGTTTAGGACGACATGTAATATTCTTGGTATTGTAATCTGTGTTATTCTGTGTCCGTTTAGAGTTGTAATTTATGCCATTTAACTGGAATTAAATGTTATTTATTTTTATACCAAGTTCTGTCTGAGATATTCAAGTTATTTCCTAGTATATCTCCGGTGGAGATAATGGGAAAATGTAAGCTGTCATGTTATCAGCGTGCTCATAGTGTTCAGCTCTGATCTCACACACACACACACACTTAAGCGAGGTACGCGCTCTCTGACTATATCGTGGGCAACAATTAGTTTCCCCGGTCGCAGGAGCACTTCTAGGTGTCTACGCACACTGATAATTAATCAATTATGGAGTCAGATTTATAGATATTAAATATCAACAAGGTCAATACGATCCTTCTCTACTACTAATTAAGCATTTGTTCATTTATAACTCAGCATATTGCCTCAGGGGGGAAAAGGGAATATATGAATTATTAATGCATTAATTATTAAGTGCATATAAACCGTATTTCTCTCCCCTCGACTACACATTACTAATTAACACGTTACATTAGTCAGACTAGGTTTTTCGGGAAAAATAAACTATTGTGTTACTTTTACAATTCAAGTAATTAGTTACTAGTTACAATTAGTTACATTTACATTATATTTTTACCATTTCTGTTTTAGAACACAAGTTGATTTATTATTGGTTGTTCATTAGTGTGCAGTAGGAGAGATCTCGCACTTAAATTGTAATGTGTTTTGTGGATTGGAGATTAGCGAAATGGAGGAATACATAGCCTACATTTTAACAGCTGGAAATATTCACGTTATTTCAAAACTATCAAAAAGCAGGGAGTATAAATGTGTCCTGCGCAAACATCTGTCAAGTGGGAAGTAAATGAAAAGCTTGTCCTCATTCGTCTCACTCGAACGTTTTGGACCGAAATGTCTACAATGAGTGAAGGTATGTCATTTTCAAGTTATATTTTTGCCGTTTATTCCAAAAAACAGTGTTGAAAACGTGCATAATGTCACAGAAAACGTCCAATGTGCTTTAACAGATGATGAAAACGCATATCATGGTTGTTTTCACTTGTTTTTTTACATGCATAAAGTGATATAAGTAACATGCACTCAGAAAGTGCCAATAAACACACGTTCAGAATGCCTATAATTCTGTTACCCAACAGATCTAAACTGTACACTTTAGACTTAAAGGACAACTCCAGCGCAAAATGAACCTAGGGGTTAATAACACTGTGCTACCGAGTCGACCATTCTCTGGGATATGTATTCATGCTAATTGAATGTGTCCAGTTTTTGTGCGAACTGATAATTACCTTATAACGCTAGTTGTGAGAGCACTTTTGATGTAAAAATAAATCGCTATTATAAACCACTAACAAAGCACAAAATAGCACTACACTTCCATGGTAGCATAGTGAGGGTCCCTACATGCTAACCGAAGCATTGAGAACTTTGTAAGTGTACAGACAGTTTATTAGAAATACAGTTTAAAAGACATTACCGTTCATGTCTACATGCAGCTGCCATCTTTGGAAAACCAACTCGATCAGTCAAACCACAAACTCTGTGCTACGTGAGCTGAGCTGTAAGCAAATTTTGTTCTCGCATTAGCAGCAGTAAGTCTTGCTCATTGATATGCATAACAAAACCTCTTGCCATTGAATATTCCAAGTCACACTTCAGCTCTTGTAGCACAGAGTTTGTGGTTTGACTGATCAAGTCTGTTTTCCGAAGATGGCGGCTACATGTAGACAGGAATGGTAATGTCATTTAAACTATATTTCAAATTAACTGTCTGTACCAGTGCTTAATTTGAGGCGGATCCTGCCAGAACTGGATCCGGGACCTCCCAGAATTTGTGATTTTTGTTCTGGGACTTATTTTGGCTAGATCCGCTAACTCTCAGGCATGATTTGTCTAATTCCATCACTTTTTGCTGTCGATACCATAAACATTCTGTAATAAAGGGATAAGAGTTCTATCAAGTCACCTATTCTTCCTCAATAATATGTTGCGTACTGATAAATTGCTGTCATGTACGGTAAATGCGCCGATTCTTAACTGAAACCAGTGTTGCCATGTCTGTGAAGTGTGAACTTCCTGCAGAAGCACTATTTCAGTATGAAAAAGCAAACACAAAAATTGTCTCTAATGAAGAAATAAAAGTTAAGAAATGAAGGATAAAGGATGTCCATATGCATTTAATTAAAGAAACAAGTATTTGAAACCCTTAATTTGGAGGACAAAGTGGAATAAAAGCGCTTTGGTGCCACCAGCCACGTGATTGATTTCTTACTGCTGGTTTAACGTGGAGTGGTTTTTGAACGGTTAGCATACAAAAGAAGGTAGGTTACTCTTCTGTTTACTATGTCTGTTATTTAGTGAAGATGATGCTTGGTCAGGGTCATTCTCTCGCAATGATGTGACAGCCGCGACTAAGCCCATTGGCCATTCTGTAAAGAAAGCATATTCAGCAGCTCCTTGACTTCATTACCAAAGCCACCAAAGTTTGCCCAGATGAAGAACGGACGGACTAAAACCATATTTTATCATCCTACCATTGTGCCGCTGGTCTGTGCATTGGCCAAGTTGTTGTGCTGGATCGATGTTGACGAGTGTCAGTTTGTCCATGCTTATCTATTTAGGTTGTTGTCATAATGTTGTTGTAATAGCTAGATCTGTAGCTGTATCTGTGCTTCATTGTGGCCTTCAGTGTCGTTGAGCTCATTCCCATATGGCCTGTAAGTGTAGCACTGGGTGTTTGAAAAGGTGGAAAGATAGCTCTTTTATTTTAGCCCCGTTCATTATTTTTTTATTCACTGGATGTAATGTCTCAAAAACACAATATTATTTCTTTGTCATTTACCGGGATGTTTCTGTTATGAAGTTTGCCTGTGATGTGGCTCGAAGGAATTTAAGAAAACACAACATTTGTCAGCGGAGCGCGCTCTATGCATTACTAGGGAAACGGTAGCTAACCGCAGTAGAGAAGCCGGCAGTAAGCGAGTGTGTGGCCTATGTAACGCATCTAGAGCACTTATGAACAATTACATTTCAGTTTCAAACAGGTAAATCAACCATTGACAAAAACCTTGATAATAGCTATAAGTGTAGCTCTTGGGTAGAACCTTAATTTATAATTAATAGGCATAACAGTGAATTTGATCGTGAGGGAAAATTGGTTTGACCATTGTCTGTGGGAAGTTGGGAGGGCGATAATCTGAATATATATGCTAGTTAACCTATAGGGCAGTCTGGTATTATTATAGCCTGTGTATGGTAAAGTCATGAATAAATGGCTATGTTTTAATTGATGCTCTTGATATGGAATTCTGTTAAAATAGATTATAGTTAATGTAAGTTAATTTCATAGAAGTTTAGGAATGTAGCCTAATGGGTGTTATTGAATGTTGTAGAATGTTATTATAGTAGCTTGTCAATCACATTGAAAAGTTAATTACTATTCGTTGATTGGTAATGGTGTAGAATTATAAAACAGTGTGTAAATTATAGACTATGGAAATGGTAGCTAACGGCAGTAGAGAAGAAGCTGGCAGTACGCGAGTGAGTGTGGCCTATATGTAGCTATAGCGCTTTTGAACAATTCTATTTCATTTTCCAACAGAAATTAAATGCGTTACTCCCGAGTAAGCTCTGCGTCATTCTTGGACTTGTTACATAGGCCCAATATTTATGAGCTTAGTTGTGTGGGTTTTACATATTGCATTCTTAATTTAGATTTGTAACAGTGGTGATGTTACATGTGTGAGAGAGAGGAGAGTGCGTTTACACACGTTACTGTACATTACTAATGTAAGCAATCCACTCTGTAGTTAAACGTGTTTTGTGGAGCCATGCTGTTTGTTGACGTGTTAAAAACATATCAGTAGCAAGAGAGAGTATCTTAGTATTACTGGTATGCTGTCAGATCAGATCAGATCAGATTCAACTTTATTGTCATTGTACAAGTAAGGACAACCAGTGCAACGAAATGCAGTTTTACATCTAACCAGTAGTGCAATCATTAAATGCTTTTCCTTTATAGCAGTGCTTAAAAAAAATACATAAAAAAAATTGCTGTATATATAGCTACTGTTGTGTTCCCATGGTTGAGTTTTGTTAATGGGTCTAGTTTATTTTGCGGGTAAAGGGCTGGTGACGATTTTAAGGCAGCGAATAGCGGTGTAGAATTTTCCTGGTGAAAAGGCAAACCTCTTTCATAAACGCGCTTTTGAAGCTATAAATCCTATTTCAATACATTGGAAAAATATGAAATTAGCGATTCATATAAGGTAATTTTTCCCTACATAATTTAGTGTTTTGTTACACAAAAAGGAATGCCTAAAATTCATGACGTTATCGAAAACGGACCAGTGATTGCCGCAATTCCTGTTGAAATGGGAAAGTAAGAAATAAAATTATTAAAATCATTATACCCATTCATATTTTTATGTAGCTAATGATGGCATAAGTGCATAAAATATTTTTTTTTATGTAGAATACTCAAGGAATTGCGTCAATTCAAGTACAAAAAACAAACATACATTGACTGTTGAATTTCTTTGTTTGAGCTTTGTACCGATGAGTATAGATATTTTTTTCTTACAATATAGACCCCTATGGTCTGCTACGGAGTGGGAAGTTTGTAGATGGGTACACCATCATACGGTGATGGACTAACACAGTGTGGCTGTAATGGTAAAGGGTGTGAGTGAGCTTCTGCATTGTTTCCCTCTTTTTTTCTATTTGTTCCATTACCTCAAAACAAAAATTAAAAACAAATAACAAACTATAATGTAATACAATCAATATTATACCATTTACAACATAATTTCTATGTTCAACGTCAAATTGACAAGGAAAAAAAACTGTTAAGAGTATTTATTTTGCCATGAAACATTTCTAACTGTTTAACTGAAGAAGATTAGGTTATTTCGCCACATTTTGTGGGACGTAAAATAGTTTGATTCAATTAATTAAAATGGTAACTAAGGCTTGTAACTACTTGTACACAAGCTGCAAAATGTGTTGTATAAAGTTTGTGCACTTGCAAACAGCATAATTGCTGCAGAGGAGACGTATGAATGGCGATGCAGAGAAGACATAGCCTACCTGTCTTGCCTTCATATTAAAAAATGGCATGTTCTGAATTTTCCATTCACAATGGATTCACCAGTGGCTTTACTGTCTAAGTCAAATTCTTTCCAAATGTCAGACTTCCATTTCCATCCTGCTTAACCATACAACTTTTATGAGATAGGGTTTAGATTAGGTTAGCTTAGTATCTTGTAGATCGGTTTGAATAATGATTAGGGATAGCGGCGTTCTATTAGTTAGGTTAGCTTCTGTATATATACAGCCCAGACTAGAGAGAGGTGTTGGGCATTGAAATATTGTCAGTGTGATTGCTTTTACTTTGTGTGGGAATATTCTGGGAGCTGCAAAATTCGCCTATGTTCGGACGCTATGCTTAACTGTTTGTTTAGTCATTGAGTGTTGCTATATGTAATTATATATTCCGCTTCCCTGTGCGTAACAGGAATATTGTTTGAGTGTTAGCTATTCAGTGTCCGTGCGACTGGTGAGAGCACATAAGCTATATCTCAGTATACTTGTTAAGCATTTGCCTAGGCTGTACCCTGCAACCTGCTCGTACTGTTCCTGGATTACTGTGAATAAATCAACCAGCATTGACATCCACCATCTACCTGTCTGTTGGTTTCTCTCCTTTTAATCCACACAACACCAAAACCGTGACACACACACTAGCAAGGTGAAGCCTCAATCATTCTGTTTTTGAGCAAGACAGTTAACCTTAAATGCTTCCAGGTTGTTTCTGTAAATAATTTTATAACTTACCATTAGGCTTGATTCAAATCAGTTAAATTCTTGGGAAGGTTAATAAATTGATACTTTTATCTAATGAGTATTGTATGATACTAAACCTAGACATACCAAAAAGTTTAAAAAAGTAACTTAAAGTAGTTTAATTAGTTACTTTCAATAAAGAGTAACGAAGGTAACGTAACATAGTTAAATTTTGGAGAAGTACCTAAGTAAAGTAAAAACTTTAGTTACTTTTTAAAGTAACATTCCCCAACACTGCTACTGACAAAATAATCTAAGAACACTGAAGCAGCAAACTTTGTGGAGATTAATACCTGTGTTATTCTCAGAACTTTTGACCATGAATGTACTGTTGACCGTTAACCATTTTAATCATGAAAGCAAATGACAAAATTAGAATGAAAACACATTATCGGTCGGGACCCAGGTCTTGTACAGTGTTGATGTATGGCTTCTGCTTTGCATAGTAAAGCCTTAACATTTGTAGATGCAACAGTGAATGGTGTTGACTGACAAAGGTCAGTCTTACCAACATGGCATGGGTAACATGCACATCTGGGAGTGCACCATTATTGCAGAAAGTTATGTACACATTTCGGAGCAACACATGCTGCCATGCAGACATCTACTTTTCCAGGGACGCCCCTGCATTTTCCCACCAAACACAATGCCAAACCATCTTCTGCCCCGATTACAAAGCACATGATTGCGTATGTGTCACAGTTGTTGTGTAGTAGGAGAGACAGGAGACCAAGCGCAGGAGGAGCGTTCTTGATGTTTATGGAACAGGAGTGAAGAGGACGAACTGCTCATACGTAGTTCATTGGAACTGCACAAAACTATATATTACATTTCCCAGTGCTTTAATGCGGCACTGACGCGACTGTCATATATAGAGTACGCCTGGTTCAGACAATGAAACGTACAAATTGTACGACGCATAACGAGGTGAAGGCTCAATCAAATAAGTACATTCTTACGCATACACAGCTCAAGGATAAGGTGTTCATCATGCCTCTCTCTTCAACTCTCTCTCCCAAACGACAGGGAACAAGTCCACAAGAACACGCGCCGAACACTCCAGGACACTGGGACTAAATAGGCTTCTTGATTACTCATCAAGCGCAGGTGTGGGAGAGCCCCATTCATGCGTGATGAGCAACCAAGCACCTACCGCCTCCCAGTGCCCAGAGGTCGGCGCACACAGAACACATACAACAGACCTACAAAACATATACATAAAACATATAGTCCATCACCCTCCATGTCCTGGTCACGACAGCCCAGACCATCCAGGCCATCGTAACAGTAAGCAGAGAGTGCAGGTGGTAGTATGGCCTGCCTGCAGTCCTGACCTGTCTGTGATGACTGGAGGAAAATTCATATTGCTAAACTAAACCAACTGGTGTCTTTGGTGCCAAAATGCTTAATACTTGTTATTAAAGGAAAAGATAATGTAACACAGTGGTAAACAGTCAACTGTCTCAACTTTTTTGGATTGTGTTGCAATCTTCAGATTTGAAATGAGTGTACATTTTCAAAATTAAATTAACAAATTATAACATCACATAACGTGTTACTTATGTGTCTCCAATATAGTACAGGGTGAATAGAATTTTCAAATGACTCTTTTTGTTTGTTTTTTTGCATTTTCCATGCTGTCACCAATTTTTCAGAATTGGAGCTGTACATTCAAATTGTGAACAACACCTGTCTTTTGTACAATGTTTGAGGAGGTTAAATGTACACTAATACAGCATACAAGCATTTTACAAACTACTTAAACTATTTATAAAAAACTTGAAGAATTTTGCTGACTTGTATATGGAATTACTGTTCACCTGTGATTTACTATTTTCCCAGAAAATAAAGGCTGAAGTGTCTACAGTATGTCCTTGAATACCTAGTCGAACCTCTGTGCCCTGAAGCAAATAACACACTGACAAGTGAGCGTCACATTTCCAGTCTGCTGATGTTTTGGTAACTGCATGGGTAGAATAGAGCCATTGAGCTTCACACATTGCAATCAGTCATCATTAAGGAATGCCTCCTTAGAAATCCGTGACAGTCAGCTACTGAAATGCCTGCATTGCTTCACGTTCAACAGCAGCATCCAAGCTTCAAGTATCACTAAATTTCATACAACCTTGTGAACAGAAATGAGAAAAACATAGATTTTTGGTGGATGTTTTTCAGTGAAGCAGATAGAATGTGACATTGACATATTGCTGAGGGCAAGGCGAAGCTAACACACTGAGGGATCTCCTGTAAGGCGACCGTCTCCTCTCCAGTCATCCTTCTCCATGCCTCTTCTGAAACCATGCTGTGTCACATCCATATACAGTGCTTCAGCCTTTGCCATCTTCTTTTCTTCAGGTTCAGGGGTTTTGGGTCTGTCATTTTATGGAATTCAGTTGTTATGAATTCAGACTAGTAGATCCTAGGGTTGTTGTTCGAACACCCGGTCCGAGGTAAGGACGCCAGATTATTCTGTCTTCATCAGGGTGCTCATAGCTTCTGCTCGACTTTCGTTATTTGTTTTCCGTATTAAGTGAGTAACCAAAGAGATCCTACATCCTGCCTCCTTTCCAGAGGACACACTTTCCATTACAAGCAAAATCAATTGTATATCCAAATCCTGAACCGCCCAATTGAGTAAACTGGAAAGATAAACAGAGTTGGCAACAGTATGCATCCTTATGAGTTGAAATTTAACTGTGAAGATCTCAGTGAGAAAACAATATTATGCCTGTTTAGGGCCTGTGGCCCTTTGATAAGTGGGACATGGAGTCTTCATCTCTTGGTCTATAGATACTAAAAACTGACCAAGAAATCCTGTTGTGTGGTGTTTGTGACCACATACATATGATGAAAAGTTGGGTGCAAAATGTGTACATTCAACAGTGGATTCCGTCCTGGTCGTGGAACAACGGATCAGCTCTTTACTCTCGCAAGGATCCTGGAGGGGGCCTGGGAGTATGCCCATCCTGTCTACATGTGTTTTGTGGATTTGGAGAAGGCATATGACCGGGTCTATCACGTAATATATGATGCCCGAAGCAGTAACTGCTTCATTCACCTTGTGGTTCGCAGCACCACCGCGACACCGAAACAGTCAGGACAGCGCGGTGAAGTCAGCTTGATGTTTGACGTTCGTCGGTTTTGGCGGATGTTACCATCAATAGCTCCGTGGCAATTCTTCGATTTCTTCCACTTTTAGGTGTAGTTTGTAGATCTAATTAAGAAGGAAGTTTTACACTTTTGATCAACTCCAAATCACCAAAAATGACGATGCAGTAAAAGCGCAAAAACTGAATGTCTGTCCAACGCGCCCGTTACTATAGGTGGAGTGAGGGACCGTGGTGAAAGTTATTTACCTTGAAGAGGAGGTCTTCTCTGTAAGCATATTAATGCTTCTGTAGACCATTTTTGACCTTGCATTTCTCATTGTTTGTCATTTTTTTCATATTGTTTGTTATTAAAAATACAGAGCAATAAAAAAATTGAAAAGAAAATGACTTTTTGTTATAACTGTATTGTGGCATGAGTCACCTAAACAAAATGACTTCTCATTCTGATTGCTGTAGTAGTTCACATTTAAAGATCTCTAGTCAATACAGGTGACATTTTGGTCAAAAGTCAAACAACATGGTGGCAGGAGTCATTCATATTTGAATAATAGTCACTAAAAGTAAACAAAATTACATTTTCTCATTCTGATTGCCATAGAAATTCACATTTAAAGGGCCCTAGTTACTAAAGGTGGACATTTGGTCAAAAGTCAAAATATATGGTTAAAGGAGTCATTTATATTGGGAAAATAGTCACTAAATGTAAAAAAATGACCTTTTCTCATTCTGATTGCTGTAGTAGTTCACATTTAAAGGGCCCTAATTCCTACAGGTGGAAATTTGGTCAAAAGTCAAAATATATGGTTGCAGCAGTCATTTTTATTCGCGGAGGTAGCAGTCATTTACAAAGGCGGAGGTAGCGGTCCTGCTGCTGGGTTTTTGCACTCCTACGGCCTCCTCCACGTCTCCTGATGTACTGGCCTGTCTCCTGGTAGCGTCTCCATGCTCTGGACACTACGCCGACAGACACAACAAACCTTCTTGCCACATCTCGTATTGATGTGCCATCCTGGATGAGCTGCACTATCTGAGCCACTTCTGTGTGTTGTAGTAGACTCCTTCTCATGCTACCACTAGAGTGAAAGCACCTCCAGCATTCAAAAGTGACAAAAACATCAGCCAGGAAGCATAGGTCAGTGAACTGAGAAGTGGTCTGTGGTCACCACCTGCAGAACGACTCCTTTATTGGAGGTGTCTTGCTAATTGCCTATAATTTCCACCTGTTGTCTGTTCCATATGCACAACAGCATGTGAAATTGATCAATTGTCAATCAGTGTTGCTTCCTGAGTGTTCCCGTTATTTTTTTGAGCAGTGTACATAACCTGCATAAAAAATAAAGCAAAAAAAAAAAACTACTGCAGCAAAACTGCTTCCATATAAGTTGTCCTTTCAGGAAACCGTGACCCGTAGTATGTAAAAGTGAGTGATTGGGAATGACAGCAGCAATCGGAATGAGAAAAGGTCATTTTGTTTATGTTTAGTGACTATTATACAAATATAAATGAGTCCTGCCACCATGTTGTTTTATTTCTGACCAAAATTTTATCTGTAGTAACTAGGGCCCTTTAAAAGGGAGCTACTACAGCAATCAGAATAAGAGTCATGTTGTTTACGTTTTGTGACTATTATTCAAATATAAATTACTCCTGTAACCAGGCTTGGAATTTCATCATTTTAGGGGCAAGACCATTTGGCCTTTGGTGTCAGAGAATTATTGAGGGCACAAAGGCCACATGATATGGCACAAAGGCCATTGAGTGAAAAAAAGAGGATTTGGAGCTTCAATTTCTGATAAAAAAGCATGTATGACATGAAAACATATATTACTCACTTATTTACAGTTTCTAATTTGCTGAAACCCAATTAATTAAACAATTAATTCGTAATTCTGAAATGTAACTTGAAATATGGGGTAGTTGCAATGCACAAATATTCATCAATGATCGCTGGTACAACAATTCATTGAACCGGGTGGTTATACCATGAACACCGCTAGTCACACTGGAGAACTTGCGTACACAAGGTCAGACCAAACGTGAGATTTTATCGCAGCCTACGCTCATGTTCAAATTGATAAATTCCTTGCTTTGCGTAGGAATCAGCATATGCTGTCCTACACCTGTTTTAGGTCGTACGCACGTTTCATAAATGAGGGACAATGTGTTTACAGTCAGTCTAAGTGAGATCTGCAAATTGTGTTTTACTATGAGAAATGGTTTAAGGTATTGATAACAGACTGACGAATTAGCCAAATGAGTTTAGGCAACAGTACTTTGTTCAGCCAATGGGTCTTAGCAATAGAGAAAAACTGTAATATCATAACTTGAATAACATAACTGATATGTTTTTGTAAAAAAGTTAAATTATCATGTTGACACTGAAATTACATTTACTCCTGTATCAATTAATGGATTGTGCCTTTTTTTCATTTCAAAAGATTAACTGATGGACACAATAATACAACACCAATTCCAAAAAAATTAGGCCAGTATGGAAAATGAACAAATACATTATCAAAAGAGTCATTTGAAAATTATATTCACGCTGCACAATATCGAATAACATAATGTGATGTTCTACTTTTGTGAACACATTTTTCAAAATATAAACTTATTTTTCATTAGATGTCACTCTGCACAGTGAAGCTCAAACATTCAACTGTATGAACAAAAACAAAACACACTTGAGTGGAGGGGGATTTTTTTGTGTGTGTGTGTGTTTGTGTGTGTGTGTGTGTGTGTGTGTGTGTGTGTGTGTGTGTGTGTGTGTGTGTGTGTGTGTGTGTGTGTGTGTGTGTGTGTGTGTGTGTGTGTGTTTGTGTGTGTGTGTGTTTGTTTGTTTGTTTGAGAGAGTAATCTGATTCATCATCATCACTTGAGGATGGATAGGTAGATAAATGGAGGAGGGTTAGCTGTCTTGTTCAGTCTTGGACCATATGGTTAAATGTTTAGTCTCATAAAGGGGTTAGCTGCTCACCATCTTGCCACTGCCTTCTCGGTCTCTCATGCAACAGGATCACAGCTAATTAACACACAGTATGTAATACGAAAAAGCACAAACCAGACAGGTGTACTGTAGCTAATTGGTTTTTAACTAGTAAGCTAGTAAATTGCTGTCAACGCAAGTTTAATGTTTCCCCTCTGAGGTCTTTCCCACCTCCCAGTTGCTCATGCAACTACCAAAACAGAAAGGTTTGATTTAGTTAAGCACTTAAGTCAGCTTTATATCGATCCAATATCTAGTGAACTAGCTTGCTTACCTAAATGTATTGTGGTTCAGTCGTGCTCCTGCTAGTGGCTTTGAATTATGCAGTGTGGGGCTGCTTCCAAAATCATCAGATAGCGATGTTGATAGGTCCGTGGTGAAATCATCATTATTTATTGGTCCGTGGTTAAATCGTCATTCTCTGTGAACTATGCTGTTATTTAAAACAGTGCACAAAAACCTACAGACAAAGAAACCGAATGCTGACCTTGAGATTTTGACAGTAGCAGGGGCACTAAGGCCATGTTGGCCAGAGGGCTTACAATAATTTTCAGGGCATAACTGCCGAAAGGAGGGGCAACGACGGCCATGGCCGTATGGTCGCCGTGAAATTCCCACGCTGCCTGCAACCATATATTTTGACTTTTGACCAAAATGTGACCTGTAGTAACTAGGGCCCTTTAAATGTGAATTACTATGGCAATCAGAATTTGAAAAAGTCATTTTGTTTATGTGTTCTAAATATTTTTTATAAATAGGTGACTTATGCCACAATATAGTTATAACAAAAAGTTACAAACATTAAACATTTTCTTTTAAATTTTTATTGCTCTGTATTTTTAATAACAAACAATATGAAAAAAATGACAAACAATGAGAAATACAATGTCAGAAATGGTCTACAGAAGCATTAATATCCTTACAGAGAAGACCTCCTCTTCAAGGTAAATAACTTTTACCACGGTCCCTTACTACACCTATAGTAACGGCGCGTTGGACAGACATTCAGTTTTTGCGCTTTTACTGCGTCGTCATTTTTGGTGAATTGGAGTTGATCAAAAGTTTAAAACTTCCTTCTTAATCAGCTCTACAAACTACACCTAAAAGTGGAAGAAATCGAAGAATTGCCACGGAGCTATTGAAGGTAACATCCACGAAAATCGACGAACGTCAAACATCAAGCTGACTTCACCGCGCTGTCCTGAAGGTTTCGCTGTTGCGGTGGGGCTACGAACCACAAGGTGAATGAAGCAGTTACTGCTTCGGACGTCATATGTTACTTGATTTTTCGATACAAAAGCAAATTTCGGAACAGTGGTTCAAATGGAATTGTAGGTAATGGTTTGAAGCACGCTTTGAAACTTAAGTGTCAAACTACCATCAATACTGATAACCTCATCGTAAATAGCCATCTTTGTTGTGACTGTGGCCGACTGGCCGGTAGCATGTAGATTCAACTAAACCTGTATGAGTCGTGACTCACTCAAATCTTTCACCGGAGTCTTTAAAATAACTCATGAGTCGCGAGTCTTTAGTATCATTAACCCGGATCAGTTGAGTCCTTATAAAAGTTTATATAAAATTATAAAAGTGCCACACACACAACTCTTGTAACATTAGCTACTACTAGTCCTAGCCATCTTAGCTGCCAAAAGCTTTATAACTTACAATTTCATGGGCAAACACAACTCTACAATTCAAATTAAGTGACCGAGTGAGCAGAGCGACAGTCCGAGACAGGTTATAGGAACTTCCCGATCTGCAGACTCAGAGCCGGAAACATTGCAGACTCGCAGACCATGGGACTCATGAGTTGTCGAGGACTCATGAGTTACGGAGGACTCATGAGTTGTCGATCACTCATGAGTTCTTGCGTGAGTCAGTCAATAGCATGAATCAGCCGGCTACGTTGTTTAAAATAACATACAATGTTCTGCACGTAGCCTAGCTAGCCTTACTTCAGGTTTGGTGTATACATGTAGTATATTAACATGCAATTAGGTCGAGCAGATGGTCTGAAACATTGCCACTCGGCCTGCCTTGCAGACCATGGGACTCATGAGTTGTCGAGGACTCATGAGTTTTTGCATAAGTCAGTCAATTGACCTATCGCCGGCCCCTCCCCCAAAACTGCCATTGTCCAATCACACATCATAGCAACCGTAACAATGTGAGCAGGTCCGACAAAAATTGACTCCAAGCAGGACGGTAAAGCGGTGCGCCAACAGCATTTGTAAATCGGACATTAGATACCCCGAGAGATTGTCTGGAGGAGATGTGTTCTTTCCCTTCCC
>JACXGM010007877.1:14019-29976 GCA_016801145.1 Umbra pygmaea | reverse complement strand
CTATCAGTTCTGTTGTTTGCTCCACACCTGCACATCCTCCCCTCGTTAGTTGGGTATTTAGTTCTGTGGGTTTGTTTGTTCTGTGTAGTTCATTGTTTCTTGTCAGGTACGTGGTTGTTCTTGTTCTTTGGAGTAGTTGTCTTTAGTCTAGTCATATGTTTGGTGTAAAGTGTTTCTCTTGTGTTCTAGGTTATGTTATGTAAGTTAAAGGTTCTGTTCTAGTGTTTATGTAGTGTTGTTCTTGTTTATGTTAGGTCTTTGTTTCTCATGTATTCTTATCTCTGTGTTTCTTGTCAGTTCTCCCTAGTGTTTTAATAAATATATGTACATTGAAGACGCGCCTGCCTCCAATCCTTGGAACTTTAACACTTTTTGTCATGTTATCATTTATATTATTTGTGGCACCCCTTAACAGTGGAGTGGTATGTATGCGATTGTAGGAAAGATCCTACAAAAAAAATGGCCATGGTTACTAATATTGTATTTCTATTTAGCTTACATAGCTGGCTAGATGACCTACCAATAATATACATGGATAATTGTCAGCTAATCGAGTGACTAATATAATGACCTGGTTATGCAGTACCACGTTTCGACTGTGGTATTTTTCCTTCATACTCTCGATAGTAGGTTGAGAACCCAACTGAGTTCCCAATCAACTGGGGCCTTAAATGATGGCTGATGTTGCTTATGCCTGGAGCTAACCCTGTCCAAGACCAACCCATGGAGCATATTAACATACATAGGAGCAATTCACTGTGTCAGAGCTGCTCTGAAGCATGAGTAGACACTTGAAACCTCTTTATAGAAAAACCAGACATCTACTTATTTACTGCCTGGAGTTATTGGTCAACCATATGCACTTTTGTTAAAAACATGTCCAGGTCATATTTTTCCATGGAGTACAGTAACATATCTGGTAACAATTTAGTTGTGTGGGGTATACACAGGGTTGTGTGAATGCCACATCTATGCCGATGTGGAAGAAAAGCCTGATCACCTGCTTCTTCCAAGCACAGTGCTGTGGCGCGTGCGTGTTCAAGTTGTTAAAAATTGCAGTCTTCTTCTGAATTTATGGTTCAATAATTTCTAAACACAACATAACATCGCTCTATCAATAGGATATTGTCGATCTAAAATCCTCCCTGATTGAGAATAATTTATTGAATGAGTAAAGTGTGAAGTTAGAAAATGAAGTCTGCATTTCGTTTTTTACAAGATGAACGTGCATTCTTAGCAGACTGAAATCAGGAAATAGCGTGTGAGCTGGCATTTCTTACTTGTTGGCAGAGAGGTATGAAAAGATATGTTTTAAACCATGCCACTGACATTTATTATACAAAATGTATATTTTTAAAAAAAGCAGTTGGGGTTCCTGATTTGGGGATTTCCTTTGTTAAAAAAACTTTGTTCTTCACGCAAATAATTTCACAAAGTTGAATCAAGCGAATTCATGTTCAGAGACATTTAACCTTATGCTGTAGCACTCGCGCTAGCTTGACCCTGCTCTCCCTTAGTGAGAGAGCTGACTGAAGAGGGCAGACAGTCAAATAATTATGGTACTTACCAAAGATAGAATTTCATCATTGTTCCCCTTTAACTTGTCATCTATGGCAGCCTTGCTGAGATGCAAACAACTGGTACTGGGACGACACACAGGGTCAACTATTTACATTAGCATAGACTGGAAATCATTTTTACTTTCACAGCTATTAATAGTTTTAATAGTATAATACTCTGTCATTTGGCACTGTTTGCTACTGTAGAGATATAGTTCAGGCCAGGACATGGCTACCTTCAGAGAAAAGGGATCTTTGTTGCCCTTGACTCGAAGTCTGCTTTGACACACAGTCAAATACTGAAGGGCTGTTAAACAAATCATTGGGGTAATATGCTAGCTGTGTAGCACTATTGCGGATAAGGCTATTGAGTTAAATGAAATAACCTTACCCGAAGTTGGTGCCTGGACGCATTTCCCTCAGTTACTGAGGAATGGGGTTTGGGGTTTGTGAAAGCGCCATACCAGACGTGAAGACAATAATGTGCTAATGTCTTTCACATTTGTGGTAGGAAGCAGAGATGTATACGCTGTGAAACCACACCTCTGGCCTAAACATGTCTGTGTGCGACGTCAATGTCATGGTCTTCTTCTCCATGTTTTTGTGGACAGGTTCTGAATGCCTTTGGCCCAATACGTCAATCACAAAAGCAAACATAAGGTCACCATAAGGTCATTAAACCATTTGACTTTGTGTTAAAATTCATATCTTTCAGTAAAGATGTAGAGACAAAACTAAAGTAAGATACCTAGGCCCCAGATTAAGTTGAAGGCATGGATAGCGATATTGTCAACGTCTTAGGCTCCCTGCAGCTCTAAGTGGTGTGTGACTCGTGACCAAGCCAAGGTGCAAAGGTCAGGTCTCAGCTGGAGAAACTCTATACCATTCAGGCAAAACAAACAGGGGGAAGAGATGGAGGTGTGGAGAAGGAAACTCCATGTGGCCCCATCTACTCCCCAAGGAAAGTAGTCCAACTTGGCTATCACTTGGGTCTATATATATGACCTCTCCAGAATGTTTGAAAAAGCACAGAGAATACATTCTTGGGTAACATTCTATTTCAATAACTTCAAAAGAAACCATGAACTTAAAAATCCAATGATGTCAGCAAAATGATTATGAGGTTTTGCAAGATACCTCAAAGAAAAATATTTGTTCACATTACTTCACAAAAGAAAGTTATTGTCCCTTGGACAATTTATTGCATTCTCCCCAATGACTGCTAACTTGCTGGTTGCTCAAGACAGTATATTGGCACATATACTGCATAAATAAAGTGCTGTTTTCTACTATTAGTCCTCAGAAATCAGTGAATTCATCTGTGTGGCTTATCTCACACCAGACCTTGTGAGTAATTAAAGGCTCATTTATAGTGTACTGTACTTTTCAAGCTGGGTCTAAGAGGATGACCCCATTCCTGTCCAAATAACAAGCTGAACTTTCAGCAAATCTGAAAGCTCATTGTAATCCTGGGAAAGTTAACAAAGCCATGGAATTTGGCACAGACGTTTATGGACTGTGTCAGTAATCGTTTTAATTTAAATTCCTTTGAAAGCTCCTCCAAACTGCAAGTCATTTATATGTGCCATTATTTGGAAAACGTTTTAGCTCAATGACACTCAGCAAATTCTACTACAATAGATTTTGTTTTTTTAAGCCTTGATGTGTTGCTAATCCTGGAAGACTGAATTAACGCAACCGATATCAGACAAACAACACGGTGAAGGAGAATATTTTTCTATGATGCTAACAATTATCTAAGAATGTGGCTAAGTTCATCACAAACACGGCCATGATCACAATGTATGAGACTGACAAGTCTTGTTCTTGTTTTGTGTTTCTTCCCACAACAGGAAGTCAGACTTTCAGACTGATACGTTTGTTGTGGGAAACAGAAAATCATTCTCCATGTTTCCTAAACCTAATCTTATACCTTATCTTAATCTTAACAACCTAACATTTATGCCTAAATTTAAGTTTTACTCTAAACCTATCCTTTAAGCCGAAGTTATATTTTTTCTTTGTGTGGAGTTTTGGTCCCCACTCACAGTATACTGTTAGACAAAATACACACTAACCGCCAGAGTGACATTCTCACCTTCGGTCAAACAAGTTGTCATGACATTACTGAACACACACAGTTCTTCACCAGGGGGGCTTCGTCTACATCAAAGACACACGGCTAAAGAAATATAACATAAACGTACTACCCGCTGAATTCATTACAGACTCATTCATCACTCCTTGAAAGAAATGACAAGTTTAAGTTTGAAAATTCCAAACTAGGGTCCGAAGTCGCACAATGCGTGCTGTGTTACTGAGGGTGAGAAGCAGATGCCACAGATGTGCCGCCACGTTCAAGTTCTGATCTGATTGATATCTCGGTCAATAATCCTGGTGTTTTGTGTCTCAAACAGACGGTGAGATAACTAACAGACCGGTCGATTTCTGAGTCGACACAACATCTACTGTACCCCAAGATGAAAAGAGATTGCAAACTGCCAATAAATATTGAGAAGAAAAAGAAGAAATGAGAAAGAAGAAACAAAGAAATAACTTAGCTCATTGTGTATAATTAGAGAGAAGTCTGTATTTGATCTTTTTTTGTTGTATATTGCAAATGTTGAAATCTGTGTTTGATTAATTATACAGCTGTTTCTTTCCGCTGTTAGTAGTTACGTAGGGAAATATTTGCTGTAGATGTTAGATGAGCCGTGTTAGCTAGTTCAACTTGCGTCTTATACACAAGCAACCACAAACATTTCCCTCGAAATACCTGTGAAATTATTTATTTTACATTAGGCAATGCGGTCACTGAACATTGTAAGACAGTTTAAAAAACTGTGCTGACAGAAAATGTGAAGACTGAAGCGTAAACACTCCCCACAGATCCCTGGACTCCTTGGCCCATTACCCTGAGCTGTCTAGCTAGTGTTGCCGGCCCTCTACCTCCTTCGTCTCTCAACATCCACCACTGGCACACAAGTTTGACTGAGTCGGCTGTTAGGTAGGGAAACTAAACTACATGGCCCTAATTGATACTCTATAGCAGTGAAATGTGTCACATTGGTTTAAGTTTGTGTTATACATTGTTATACATTTAACTAATGTGTAATTACTGTAGGATGATTATTGAATGGAACCATGTGTTTTGTTGTTTATCACAAGAAAACATTTCCTTAGTTGTAAGACTAATCATGTTTGAATGCGCTGTAGTTCCACAACATCAAACTCGGAAAAACTGCATGAAAACACAATGCTGTAACCCCTGGAAGAAAATCCCAAAATATGTTTGACCTAGCACCATTGTGTGTATACAGAGCACAGGTTATGTCGTTGTGCCTAGTTCATCTCACCCCATGGTCAGTTACCTCGGAGGTGTGCTGTCTCTTGCAAACTGTATTCCACAGATGTCAAGATCATCAGACATTTATTATTAGACAAATGGGCCTGGTAAAGCTAAACAGCGTTCTACGCAATAAACCATTCGGATTTTCCATGTTTCTGGGGGATTGCACCTGACAATGTCCTATTGCTATGCTTGGCTGCCATGGTTTGCCTGCCATCAAAGTATCATCTGACTAAACCCCTGTGAGAAAAATCCATTGACATCTATGTGCATGTTGATGCATACACAGACAGATGGACACATTGATGGAGATACAGTTGGGTTCAGTTTTCACCTCTGGGGCATTAGATGGTTCAGTGGTTAGGGAGTCAAACATTTAATCGGAAGGTTACTAAATTGATTCTTTTGTAGGCCAATTGCTGTGGTGCTCTTGAGCAAGGCACTTTACCTTAAAGTATGTCCCTATACTTACTGTGAGTCACTCTGAATAAGTGTGTATAATTTCATTATAAATACTGGATAAAAACTGTCAACAGAATCTTCAATATGTTGATAGGCTTATATTGTAGCCAACTACTACACTCCCCTGCCTACGGCAGTCACTCTTCATCTAGTAGCTTTGACTTGTACTCGTAATTTAAGCTATATAAGTAGAATAAAAGAAAGAAAAGTAATTTAACATGCTGTGCACTCTGAACTCCAGCTTAATGGCAGAGTAGACAGACAAACACACACTGAAGAAAGATGCAGGGCAGGAGAGCATGGGTGAGTTGCCAAAAACAGAAATTAAATGCCATATCCATCTCAGCATGGGGCTACACACTTACATAACTAACTGCACTGCAGTGCCTCCAAATACATTTGCCTTTGTATTTGGAAATCTTTACTGTACCCTGAAAACCAAGGGTCACCCTATCCTGACAAGTTGATCAATATTCAACTCATTGTAGGAAACCAGATAGGCAGGTATACTAGACACAGTAACGCTCTGACAGATATTCCCTCTTAACATTACATGTAAATTGTAAAAAAATATAAAATATTGAGCATTTTGTAGTGTGTTTGCACCAACGTATGAACCATTCATAGTCCCCACACGTATCGCTAGTCCTGTATTTTACACACACACACACACGCACGCACACACACAAACACACACACCTCAATATTTTCTTAAGCCTGCTAATGGATATCAGATGTTTAAGTCAGTCTTCACTGGTGGATAGAGATGAGTTCTCCCTGGACTTACTTTACTGGAAAAGCTTTATGTGTAAGGCGCGTAAGCTGAACCCAAATTCTTTACAATGTCACTATATCCTCACTGCTAATGGCATCATTACCTTTCACAATTGCACAGATAGGCTTTTTACAAAGTATGATAAACCTTCAAAAACTGTGTTCAGGTGAATTGCTTTATTTCCCGAAACACAAAAATAGCATTACATATTGTTTCTGGTAGCCAGCAATACGCTTGACTTGAAATAATATGCATGTGCGTTAAGAAGTGTGTGTGGGTTTGTGTGTATGTGAACGTGTTGGTGTGCATGTGTGTGTGTGTCTGTGTGTTTGAGCCGGTGGAAAGCAGTAGCACACACAGCTGGATCTGGGCACTGCTCCAGTACAGCTCTGGCTAGTAGACCTAGAAAGTATGCCAGTGCCAAATCACCACCACTGCAATGCCAAACGGTCTAATGACAGTGTGTATAACGAACCCCGGTCTATGAGGTAATATGATGAATGCGAAAGTCAGCCTCAGGACTGAAGCATGGACAAGCAACTCTCTACACACTACAGGACAGATGTCCTGTGATCGTTCCTGGCAGTGAAGCAGATACATCTTCCTTTCTGGCTTCTTGGTCCCCGTGACAGACAGTAACAATGTCAGTCCTCCCTAGAACTTCTCAACAATCCTATGATGAGATTCTTTGATTTGCTTATTCTTATAAAGCACTCTATAGCTGAAGAGAGCCCACCACTTAACATTTGTGTTGGTAAATTTCAGTTTGTTTAGCTTTAAAGAAAAAAATGTGGCAAAGGTTACCTAAACAGAATGTACATCAAATAAAAGACAATTCATATTTAATTTAAATAAGCCTTTTACCATTTCTGTCCGCCAGCAATGTGTTGCTGCACCGTGTATCCGAACTGGGCCTGTTTGGGACCCTTGATGATCCGGTGGTGTTTGGTGTTGATGTTAAAACAGTCATGAAGACCTGAAAACAGACACATCAAGGCCACAAACACCCATCAACAGTGTGCTCTGTTTACTGGTTATTGAAGCGCAGATACTTACAATGAAGCCTGTCGTTTTTGTCTCCATCGACCTGAGAAGCATTGGGAAGAATTCCCGGTGGTTAAAACAGTAATGTCAGCCAAGTTACACAAAGGGATAGACAAATTTCATCAGAGACAGGGCGTTTGGATTTGGAACTGACCCAGTGGTATCCAGAAAGCATCACATGTTATTTGATTGACAGCAGCCATTTTTTATGTTGTCTTTGCAGCCACTGTGTAAGAAGACTACAGATGGCATGCGGAAGAGGTTATTTGTCTTGTCTCAATATTGAAAGCAGGCTACCGATAATTTTTTTAAGCCAAGAAAACAGTAGCCCTCTCCCCAGTATATCACTAGGCCGTAACACCTGGACTCAAATACGTCCATTATCTCTTACAGAAACAAACACATCCATGGAGGTCTCGTGACAACTTTTGAGCGATCACCGTCTTTTTACCCTTAGTACGTTTGAACAGCTCTTCTCTTCCCAATCTCTAAGCCTACTATAAACAGAGGCCTGACATGAAGGCACACAGATATTCATTATGCAGCTAAACAGTGAGGCTGTCAGTCACGGAGATTAAATTACATTTCTCTGTCTGCGTGGCGGTGGGTTGATGGGACGGACATCTGTCTGGTCGATACTTTTGTATGAGGACATGCGCTGCGGACACATTAAGATGTGTGCAGCAGAATTCACAATGATAGTACATTTCCTTTACACAATCAACGTTGAAAAGATGTTGAAAAGATGTTGAAAAGATGTTGAAAAGACGTTGAAAAGATGTTGAAAAGTCATCTTTCAAATGATTTTGCTCAGTGGGTTATATTGATCGAGACAATACCTTGGAACGATAATGAATAAATACAAACACACTAAACAGAGGTGGATATTTACTTGAGTAAAATTACTTTTCTTAGTAACTCTGAGTTCAATCGTTTTGGGAAGTCCCTACTTAAGACCAAAATGATCAGGTAAAGGGAGTTCATATCTTAACAGTAACCTATAAAACAATTAGAAAGAGTAAAAAAATATCAATCATGGTCACTGGTAAGATGTGAACTCCCTTTACCTGATCATTTTGGTCTTAAGTAGGGACTTCCCAAAACTTGTGAACTCAGAAAAGTACTTTTACTCAGTACTTTGTCCACCTCTGACACTAACTGCCTCAAAGGCAAGAACCCAGGATATAGTCTCTACTTGAGGAAGAAAAACAGACGTAGGACCCTTTACATCTAACACACTGATCACAGTCAGGAATGTTCTTCCAAAAATAAAAGTAATTTTTATATTTTCATCTATTACAGGTGTTGAATTAATGGAGCTCAAAAGCTTCTCTTGGGGATGATGGAACCACAAAAGTTAATACATTTTTAAGAATGGAAGATCATTAGATGGGGGACCGGTGGATGTTGCGAGCATGGCGGGGAAGTATAACTGCCGGCTATTGTAGTTTGAAGTAATATTAAGTGTAAGAAACATCCATAATCATGACCCATGCGCCTTTCCAGATGTTTTTTACTGGTGGAAATCAAGCAGAGAGCAGTTCGGCGGTAAGCACTGTGGTTAAACCCTGATTAGCCAATGTGGGAAGCATCATTTACAGACAAGCCAAATATATCACATGAAGAACAAAATCAAGGAACCGCAAACACAACTTTAGCATCTGATAACTGGGGCCAGACAGAATTCCAATGTTGTCGTTTCATTATTTTCACTTCTCATGGGGGTGGGAGCAAACTCTAGAAACATGCGATTCACTTCTGGAAGAAGTTTAATCCCTTATCAGAGACAGATATCTTTTTTGCTGTCACCAAGTAACTCAAAATGGCATTTTCATGAAAATAGATAAATGCTATGTGATCTTTTAATTTCAACCATAGCAAGCAAGCACGTGTTTGTTTTTATAAGGTAGATAATGTACGGTCATATACCTCTTAGCGAAGCAGAAATAGAAGGAGGGAAATCCTCTTTAATCTTTCATTCCATTGGTCTCTTTCTTCACCTATCTTCCTCTTCATCTACACACACAATAAATGGTCATGTGGAAACGTAAATATGTCCCTTGGGACATTGCCTATTCGCAAAGGTTTGAATATAAAGTTTGAATATAAATTCTTATATTGTTGTAATTCTTGTTTTTAAGCCCACTGCATAGAATCGCCGTGCCATGTCAAAAGAATTTCTCTGCATAGGATGATGTATGTTATTCGATGCATATGATAAATAAACAACTTTGACTTTGACTTTGAACACATGGATAGTTGAGGTAAATTCCTACCCCATAAATTATTCAATACAATTTAATTGTTTGAACTGTACAGAAATGAAGAGTACTTCTACAGTAAAAGTAATTACACCCATCCATACCACCCATCCATACCATCAAATAAAATGACTAAAAGCATTTGCAGATGATTAGAAGTGTATCTTGGGAGTGTCCAGCCTTCCATAAAGATTAGAAACTTGGCCTGGCTGGTCTTAACTATACTGGTGTGTGGTAACACTTCAATCCAATATCAAAAGGTAGATCCCAGGACCTCAGAAGAAATACTGTATGAGGAAGGAAAGAGTCATAGAGCCATTCCCAAGCCGTTTGAAGTACCGTACTTAAATGGACTGTTCCATGGATCATTGACGAATTGAGAAAATCCCAGGACACATTCTAATCGATTTTGGACATCCTAGATCATTTGTCAAAAGGGCAAAGATCAAAAGATGCCCTTGGAAGTCACTAGAAAACCCAGGTAACATCTAGGGCTCACCTGCCAGTCACTAGGAAACCCAGGTAACATCTAGGGGTCATCTGCCAGTCACTAGGAAACCCGGGTAACATCTAGGGGTCATCTGCCAGTCACTAGGAAACCCAGGTAACCTCTAGGGGTCATCTGCCAGTCACTAGGAAACCCGGGTAACATCTAGGGGTCATCTGTCAGAAAGAGACTACAGAGCATAGAAATAAAATCTATAGAAGCCTTATTAAACTGTTTTGCTTGGTCATTCAATTAGTACACAAAACAATGATGACTGTCGTTAGTTGTCACGATAACAAAAGTGAATCGGTTTAATGCGGAAGTAGGCTGCTAGATCTTTGCAATGGAATGGTACACGTAAAATGGCTGCCGCTCTGACCATTCTGCTACATTTATTTGCATTGGAATTGCACTTCTAATCATTCAATTTCTATGCTACAGAGACTCCGCTTGGCACAGTGAGGTAAGTGAAGTTTCTGCTTCACAGGACAACTACAGTAAGATTGGCCAGGGGTTCAATCCTGGTTACCGCATTTCCAACTATGTCCAGAGCTCCAACACAGGGTGGTGCAAATTGGTACAGCTCTGCCTGGGGTGAATCAGAGTCGGATAACCTTGGAGAAAAGCAAAATCAAAGTTGGCCTACATGGGAGGTATGCAGTATATGGTACACCAAGTATACTGTATATCAAGACATATTCATGTTTAAAATGGAGGGTTAGGGAATGGCCAATTCAAAGCCCAGATCGCAAACCTATTGAAATGGCACTTAAAGCAGGCTGTGGTAAAAACTCCATACCACTGTTAATTCACAACTAGATGTGCCTACATGACACCAGCTATGTAAGATAGGGGTGTACTGTTCTCTGAATATGAAATTACATTTCTGTAGATTTTTTATGAGTAATTGATTGCAAATTATATTATTATTTCAGTGTCATTTTTTTAATTAGGTTACCATGATCTGTCAATAGTATTGAAGTGAAGATGACATATCCATATGTCCAAATAAGTGGAAAAAAATATCCAGGGAGTACCCTTCTTCACATTTCTGTATATTACATTCTACTTGATTTACAGACAAAAGTATACAGTTGCCCTGTCTGAGGTAAAGGAGTATTTCAGTGGCCTCTTGATAACAGTGATAATGGAACGTCGCTGCAAACAGAAAAAAAGAAACAAAAGAGAAACTGAAAAGTAGCAAGTGAAAGCACGTCTATGAAAGTCACCAGGTTTCAAATGGAGATAGGGACCTGGACTAGTCTTACTTGAAAAATATAAAGAGTTTTTTAACATTCAGACACAGATCTAAGGATGAGCCCCCATCAACAGTTGTATTAAAATATATCGCTCTTACTCAAGTCACCTTGAATAAGAGCTCCAGCCCTGCCATTTATACATATTTTTTAATATTTGTCTATATCTTTTATGAGCTGAAATCATTCAATATTACTCTTTAAAGGCAATATAATATGTATATTAAGGTAGTTGTTATAGTTTTAGTATAGTTCTGTTGTTATAATTCCCCAGAACCTAGCAACCGTGGCTGCAAAACTTTTTCCAGATCTGTGTTGTCTTGATTCGCCGGTATCAGCGTAGTAGGCTACTAAACTTCAAACAAACCATTATGATTAACTAAGAAGTCAAACAAGGAAATATTGTTGAAAAACCAAGGTAAACATATTTTTCTCCTGTAATTATCATTACAACTGATGAGTTTCATAACTATCCTGTGCAAATTACGGTTTGAAGCGTTGGTTTCTGCTGTGCATGTTTTATTGACAACATGCTAGCTGTGCACGTCAGCCTCAAACTACTTAGGGCTGTCACAGTGCTCTATTGCTGTAGCTGAAAGAGTTGAGGCAGGCGCGAAGGAGATGCAATGAAAAGTAATTTATTTCCTAATAACACGTTGACAAAACAAAGACTTCCGCGAGGGGCAAAAATGAAGATAGCAATACACGGAACACGCAACAGGAATACAATGAAGGGCTAAATACCAAATCAAACAAGGGACAATGACAAACACCTGGGCATGGAATAAACGAGACAGGGATCTATTGGTTAAGGGAAACATGTGACACGACAAGGGAGTAACCAACTAATAATGTGACTGACAGACCTAACTGGGAGCTATACATGAAACAGACACAAAAGGGAGCCAAAACACAACACATGAGGGAGCAAACTAGAGACACTGAAACTCAAATAGTACATAAACACAGGAGACAACTAATAGAAGCAAAAGGGGAAGTCCTTATCCCAGCCCCTCCAGGGCCGAACATTACAGTACCCCCTCCCTAAGCCCACCAAACCGGGGTAGGCAAGAGAAGGGGCTCGGGGACTGGAGGGACAGAAGGCGGCCCGGGGTCAGGATGGATAAAAGGCGGCCCGGGGTCAGAAGGAACAGAGGGCGGCCCGGGGTCAGGAGGAACAGGGCCCTGGTGGCAGCGGGTCTGGGAGCCCTGGCACAAGCAGGGGGTCTGGGAGCCCCGGCGGCAGGGTGTCTGGGAGCCCTGGCGGCAGGGTGTCTGGGAGCCCTGGCGGCAGGGTGTCTGGGAGGTCCGGCAGTGGTGTCAGCGACGGGGGTCCGGGGGGCAGGTACTGGGGCCCTAGGGGCAGGAACTGGGGCCCTAGGGTCAGGAACTGTAGGCCTAGGGGCAGGTACTGGCACCCTAGGGGCATTAACAGAGGCCCTAGGGGCGTTAACAGAGGCCCTAGGGTTAACAGAGGCCCTAGGGGCATTAACAAAGGACCTAGGGGCAGACACTGTAGCCCTAGGAGGACTAGCCTGAGAGCTAGCTGGGCTGCTAATACTAGCCTGAATGCTCGTGGGACTATAAAAACTAGCTTGAAAGCTAGAAGACGTGATACTCAGACGGGGGGCCCTATGTGAACTATCGCCCTGCACCTGAGTATGGGGGTCATCAACATAATTGCTAGGAGAGGTACCTGTGACCTAGAGAAACTGGGAGAGGTAGCCTCAATGCTAGGGGTTCTGAAGGAGCTAGCGGGGGGAGTACAGCTATCCTGTATACTAGGGAAGCTGTCAGGATACAGAGGAGCCCTACCCGAAGGAGAAGAGGCCATCCGGGGCTGCAGTGGAGTCAGCTTTGGTGGTGTCCTCCGAATTGCCCTTCTCGTCCATTCGGGGGGTATCTCCCGCTCCTCCTCCTCCCAAGTCACAGTCCTCATCCTCCTCCGAACTCTCCTCTCCACCGTAGAGGTGCTTGACCGCGGCCCACTCTGAGACCCTTAATATGCCCCCAAGGTATACCCCCGCTGCGTCGTCCTTCTCCTCCACCTCCATGTGGGAATCCTCCTCATCTGAGCTATCGACATCCCACATGGAGGCGAGACGGAATCGCTCCGTCGACTGTTCGCTCTCCATGGCGTAAGGAGAGTAAGCAGCCAGCGTCCCCCCAACAAACATCCCCCCGAGAGAGAGGGGAAAGCTCTCCTCTGGTCCTTGGCTACTCCTTTGCTGCCTCGTCGGTTGCAGATCATTCATTTCTGTCACGGTGCTCTATTGCTGTACCTGAAAGAGTTGAGGCAGGCGCGAAGGAGATGCAATGAAAAGCAATACACGGAACACACAACAGGAATACAATGAATGACAAAGACAAGGAGGAAACACAAGGGCTAAATACCAAATCAAACAAGGGACAACGACAAACACCTGGGCATGGAATAAACGAGACAGGGAACTATCCAAAACACAACACATGAGGGAGCAAACTAGAGACACTGAAACTCAAATAGTACATAAACACAGGAGACAACTAATAGAACCAAAAGGGGAAGTCCATATCCCAGCCCCTCCAGGGCCGAACGTTACAAGGGCTAGACCGAAAACATCCAGAGCTAAAGCAAACGTCTATCCTTGGCTACCAGGCTGTTTTAGTACTAGCCTAGGTATATACAGGGTTGTGTTCCCATGGTTTTGTTTTGTGAATGGGTCTGGCTTAATTCCCGGGAAAAGGCCCGATGACAATTTTAAGGCAGCGAATAGGGGTGTAGAATTTTGCTGATTAAAAGGCTACTTCCTCTTTCAGAAACGCGCATATAAAGCTATAAAACTTATTTCTTGACATTTAAAAAATATGAAAAAGCAATTCATACTAGATAATCTTTCCCTACAAAATGTTTAGTCACACACAAACGCAATGCCTAAAAATCACAATAGTTATAAAAGACGAAACTGTGATTGCTCTATATTCCTATCGAAATGGGAAAGTAAGAAAAAAATATATTAAAATCATTATAAAAAATCATTACTATTTTTATGTAATGATGGCATAAGTGCATACAACGTTTTTTTATCCTCAAGGGAATGCATCAATTCATGTAAGGAAAACAACAAACATTGGCCATTAAATTTCTTCGTTTGAGCTTTGTCCCAGATGTGTAGTAGATATTTCTTTCTTACAATACAGACCCATATAGTGTGCTACCCAGTGGGAAGTTTGTAGATGGCTACACCATCTGTACCGTGATGGATGCAGACTGGCACAGTAGGCTGTAATAGGAAAGGGTGTACTGAGCTGCTGCGTTGTGTTGCCCTCTTTTTTTCTATTTGTTCCACGTTACCTCTGAAGTTGCCGGATCCTTCTCTCTCTCGCGGACCTTTGTGTTCCAGGACCTTCGAATTTACAAATTAAGCACTGAGTGTTTGTATCGTTCTGTTTTAGATAAACTTTGTCAAGATAAGAGTATGATGGAAAGCTGATATACTGTAGAACTTATATTTGTAAGAGACTGATCGAGAATAAAAATGTGTAATGGACAGGCATTCTCAAAGACATAAACACTATGAGGATTTTCAGTCTGGTTTATAATAAAACTGGTTAATAATTAATGGCTGGCACTGGTTGTTAGAAAGTGTTTTTACTTCTTTTCAAACTAGATTTGAAAGACACAGCCCTGAATTCCTTTCTGAGCATTACTATAGTATGCACTTTGAAATATGAATAAACTAAGATGCCTTCTCAGTAAAATTGATTGATATGTGAAAATGTTTAATACATTTCTTTAGATGTTTAAAATTTCGATCTAGCAGTGTACTGTAGATAATATTTTCATCACCACTTGTTAGATCCTGCCTCCAGTAGGATTCACCAACATAAAAGAAATAAATCAATTTAAAAATGGCACAATGACAATTTCTTGAACTTTTACATTTGTGTTTTAAATATGATGCTGGGAAGAATCGCTGTATTGTGAAATACCACTGCTTTGAAGGCAGGTGAGTGTCTTAGTTTTTTAAACAAAAGAGAACTGAAAATTAGTGCCATAAACCTCAAATACTGCCTTGCTTTTTCCAACAGGTATCACTGCTTCGTCAAGAGAGATTACAGATGTATAAATAAACACATAACCAGCAAATACATTGGTAATTGTTTGGGTTGTTGATGAGAGTGCCTGCCTCCTGGGATTGCTCGTCACTATCTAAAAGTTCTGTTGGGTGAAAACATCCATTCATGGCTGCCATCACTGGTATATACACGGTTCATCCAAATATTGACACATTCCCCAAGTTGTTCTGTTGCATGAATTATTCACATTCAGCTGTTCCCTGATCCTTCCCTAAATATTCCCCTGATCCGGTCTTGTTCACATCAAACCTTTAAGGGGGGGCCTTGAAATAAATTACTAAACACATGTTTGCAAAAGAAAATGTGTCAATGTGTCAAGTCATATTAATGATTTTGAAAAAATCTAAAAGAAATGTAACGAATAGCCAGCATGTTTTAGAGCAATGGGTTTGATTTGAAATCTTTGTCAAATTAATTTTCATAATTGTTTTGCTGCGCGAGTTAAAACACAAAAGAGCTTTGATGACTCCTTATAGAAAGTACACAAAAGAGCTTTGATGACTCCTTATAGAAAGTACACAAAAGAGCTTTGATGACTCCTTATAGAAAGTACACAAAAGAGCTTTGATGACTCCTTATAGAAAGTACACAAAAGAGCTTTGATGACTCCTTATAGAAAGTACACAAAAGAGCTTTGATGACTCC
>JACXGM010007877.1:0-13919 GCA_016801145.1 Umbra pygmaea | reverse complement strand
AGCAAGTCCATATTCCCAGTAATATCAGTGGCTCCTAAAGCCAGGCCAGAGTTGTGCTGAGGTTTCCTATGTACCAGTCATTCAGCCCAGATAAATAAACCAGTCGTGTTGCAGCGCGCCGGCAGCCACCGGCCTGACGCTGCTCTTGGCTCTGTACCAGGCTGCAGGAGATCCAACCACAGCTCTGTGGACGGAGAGGAACCGTAACGGGTGCACTGTTAACGACCACGGTAGCAGAGCTAGAACTGATCAACACATGGTACAGTCAAAGAGGCTGATGACAGGGCTCCAGTTGGGGTAATGGCCATGTTTATGTCAGGTTTATGTCAGGTTTAAGTTCATACTGTAAGTGCTAAAGCTTACAGTTGTGCTCATAAGTTTGCATACCCTGACAGAAACTGTGAAATTTCGGCATTGATTTTGACAATATGACTGTTCATTGCAAAATATCTGACTGTTATGTAAGGATAGTGATCATATGAAGCAATTAATTATCACATAGTTGTTTGGCTCCTTTGTAAACCATACTAATAACAGAAATCACCCAAATGGCCCTGATCAAAAGTTTACATACCCCTGAATGCTTGGCATTGTTACAGACACATAAGGTGACATACACAGGTTGAAATGGCAATTAAAGGTTAAATTCCCACATCTGTGACATTTTCAATTGGAATTAGTGTCTGTGTATAAATAGTCAATGAGTTTGTTAGCTCTCACATGGATGCACTGAGCAGGGTAGATACTGAGCCATCAGTCAAAAAACCTGCATAATAAGGTACTGGAACTGCATAAAGTTGGAAAAGGATAAAAAAGATATCCAAAGCCTTGCAAATGCCAGTCAGTACTGTTCAATCACTTGTTAAGAAGTGGAAGATTTGGAGATCTCTTGATACCAAGCCAAGGTTAGGTAGACCAAAAAAAGATGTCAGCCAAAACTGCCATAACAAATGTTCAGGATACAAACAAAAACCCACAGTTAACCTCGGGAGACATACAGGCTGCTCTTTAAAAAGACGGCATGGTTGTTTCAAGGAGCATAATATGACGATATTGAACAAAAATAAGCTGCATGGTTGAGTTGCCAGAAAGAAACAATTACTGCGCCAGTGCCACAAAAAAGCCTGGTTACAATATGCCCAACAACACCTTGACACGCCTCACAGCTTCTGACACACTGTAACTTGGAGTGACAAGATCGAAATAAAGTTTTATGGTCACAACCATAGGCGCTATGTTTGGAGACGGGTCAACAAGGCCTACAGTGAAAAGAATACCATCCCCTCCGTGAAGCATGGTGGTGGCTCACTGAGGTTTTCTATAAAAATAGTACATCTATTACCAATTCTCCAGGGGACTTTCGAGCACTACTGTATGTCCTTCAAAGAAAATGTAATGCCCTAAAAAATTATAGTTGAGACTTGACAGGTTCATGTACAGTACTACTGTACCTTTTAGGATATTTGCTTAAAAGGATTAATAAGTGCTGAACTGTTCGACGGTCTCACAGGTTAAAATGCATTCACACACACCCACGCTGGGCTAACTGGGAGATTGTTGAGCATTTATACGAGTGTCAACAAGACTGGCCCAGGTGCCAAGATTATGGGCCAATAGATCAACTTTTAACCAGCTCTCCATGATGAGACGCCCATCCCCCACCTCTCTGAAATGCAAATTAAACCAACCTTCATGGGCTTGTGTACCTACAGCATAAGTAAAGGTGCTGTTTCCGAATTTTTATATGAAATGCTAGAAGCTCTGTTCGTTATGAATGGAGTCACATTACAGCCCTTGCCCGTAAGCGTAGACTTATACCACACGCACCTTTAAACGAGCCTGTTCCAGACCTCCTTGAACTGACTTCCCTTTCACTACCAAGAACATTTGAGCGCCGTTGACAGATGCTTCTCAATGGATGGTGCTGGCATTGACAAGCACACATGTGTAGTCCAAGGTAAATCAGTGGCACTGCATGATGGGATATCTGCCAGCGGTCCCCCCACCCCCGCATAAGAGTCAGGAACTGCTGAGCAGACTGTCAGCCTTATTGACCAACTTTAAGAACCTACGGAAGTTAACAAGTTATCTGTGGCAGTACATGAATCATTGTATAAGCCATCCCACTGAGAAAAATCCTTTGGTAGATGTGTTTTTTTAACATATTTTCAACCAGACAAAACATCTTTTCAACATCTTTTCCACATCTTTTCAACATCCTGTGCTAATAGGAATTGCTATAGAGCAGACTGTAGAGGTGTTTTCATGCAGAGCTGAATGCCACTCTGGAAACATCAGGACCATCATACAGTACCTAAGTCAGGTGCCCAGTCCCTGGGAGAGAAGGAATAATTGATGACCAGACTACCTCTGTGTTTAGCCTGTTCCCTGTGTGTTTTGTATTCTTTTAATGTTCTCCCCATCCAGTTTCTCATGTCCAATTTCCCTTTAAGCCTTGTCCCATTATCAACCCCTCTCAGGTGTTGAACGGTCGAGGACTCCGGAAACATACACGTGTTCAGATTTCTTGTTTTGTTTGATTTTGTACATATCGCCATGAGAACAGCCGGCTCACATGGAGTTGATTGACAACAATGTGACAAGGTAATTGTTCACGACTACTTACTCGTCGACCCCGGGCAGCCCCGTGGCAATTTGTGCTGCCCTAAATGGGTTTGAACCCTGGCCAGCGTGACGCAGTTGTCGCTGAGGCAGCGACTTAGACATCTTCTCGTGTGTTTTTGAGAAACTGTCCGCTTGATAATGTGCAACCTCACAACGTGCCCTCTCAGACTGTCTTGCAGTACTAATGAGAAAAGTGGTGTCTGGCCAAAACCAGCCAGCAGCCAAGGCTCGTGCGAAGTTTTTCTTGGAATGACCAGTTCATACTTATACATTAACTCTTAAACCTTCTTATACATTCTCCATAACAGAATCCACATTGCTGCAGCCAGACAGCGGCTGTGGACAGATTTAATATACGTCTCATCGATCCATGAAGACCATCAGCAAATCCTCATCCCTACTGAAATTACAATTTTAAAATTCTTTTGCATTTAATCTTGATGAATGAGTGAATCCCGCAGACTTTACTTGTCCTACTCCCTTAGTTTCCCACTGAGTCATCATCCCCTTTTTCACCTTTCTGAGCATGCTAAGAAACACCATTCAAACAGGATGTTTACTGATGCAAGAGCTCCAACAATTCAAGTTAGAGTCTTTTCTCTCATCACAGACAGTCCGTGTTTGAAAGCTTGACCTCTCCTCCCTTACGCAAGCTTGTACCAAACTTGGATCTAACATCAAATTCCAATATTCAGGCAAATATTTATAGAACACATTTCCTCTACCACTCCACCCACTAGCCACATATTCTCGAGCAATGTCTAAACTAAAAAGAATTACCAGCGAGTTTACCTCAACAAGGGTTTAAAACTGTGGGAACATGCTGCTGTTCACTACTTTTTGGTGAGTTGAAAGGTCAAGTAGAGTGTGGAATTGATATCTAAATATATTGGTAGAATGGATAATTGACTCAATTCAGGTTGAGTCAGGTTGAGCATTCCATGTCAAAACTTTCACAATTTATACTTTTTTACTTCAGCTTATTACAGTTGGACAACCTTTGGGAAATGGAATTTGCTAAATAAGATTTCACTATGAACATCACGTTTCATTGTTAGGAACACAACAAAATTGAATGAGACCCCTTTGTCCAACCTGTGGAGACTAATACATCCCTTCATTCACCCAACGTAGTATTCTCTGACAAACAGTATTTAAAAAAATAAAAGTTCAACTTTAGTTATTTTTTTCTAATCTTATACTAACTCTTACAAAAGCTACATCATATACATCAAAATATGAATTTTCAGACGCAAAAACTGAGAAAAACAGTAGGAACAAAAACAAGAACATATGCAAAAACCCAAAAATAAACATACACACACACAGAAACACAAACAAACACACAAGCTCACCTGGCAGAAGGCAGCATATCCAAAGCATTATAATGAGGTAGTACTCCATGGTGTGTGAAGGTTGTGTGCGCGTGTGGTGCGAGTGCGTATGGTGTGTGAGGCGTGTGCGTCTGTCGGGTTCACAAAGGCAGAGAGACCCGGCAGCATGCGCTGTTAAAGACTCAGCACTGATTGACTCCATGGCTGGTCAAAATATTCACTATATCTACAGGAAGTAGGAGGGGACTACAGCTGAACTAAGAGGAGGTCCCCTTTGAGCCAGCAGACACACGCATCTACACACTCACTAAAGTGAACACCGTAAATTCAAAACATCTCAGTTTCTCTGGAAGTCGAGCGGGACAGTGCATGGAGGTTAGATACAGCTTGGCATATCAATGTTTGTGTTTTACCATAATGTGACATGGAATCTTTCAAGTAATACACTTATTCTCCCTGTGTCCTACCGAAGATAGTGTACAACTGAAGTGTGTATACTTTGCAAACCTAACAAGTGTGTGCTACTTGAAATCATATACGGCCACTGTGGTTTCTTAAAAAAGGCAAAAAGCTGTGTTTTTCATAGCAATGATGCTTGATAATAATGCTGTGGCCACACATGGAACACAAACGTTACGGTTTGTATGCTTCTCCCACAGTAAACCCATCCAGCCCAAACTGCATAACGAACTTTGTGAATTACATAACATTGGAAACTAGGGGCACCGCAAGGGTCCGAACATATCCCAAGATAATCACATATATACACGCATTGTGACTCTCGCATCCCATTCATATACAATAGCAGCCCTTTTATTGGTGGATAAGAGGAAAGATAAGGTTGACGGATCAGAGTCAACGGACAGTTACGAATGTGTCGCATGACCAGCTTACTTGTGGGTGTGGCCTAAAACACTGACACACTTCTTGACCCTTCTGTGAAACATTTTCAGGTGAAAGTCCCCAAGAACATGAATACCATGACCATGTGATATTTCACTTTTTATTTTTTAATAAATTTGCACAAATTTCTACATTTCTGTTTTTTTCTGTCAGGATGGGGTGCTGAGTGCACATTCAGGAGAAATAAAATGAACTTTTTTGATTTTATCAAATGGCTGCAATGAAACAAAGAGTGGAAAATATTAAGGGGTCTGAATACTTTTCGTACCCACTGTATATAGTGGCCAAACTAGAGGGAGGTGTCTGTCATTTATAATCTGTTTGTTTGAGTTGGAAGGCTCTCCAGGAGCTAAACTATAATTATATAAGTTGTGAAATGTGTGTTGTTGAAATTTGGAAGTTTATGCATACGCTTTCAGCTTCCCATGCCGCTGTGAGAGCATGATAATATATATGGTATTGTTGTGCACTCGCATTTACTTGTTCACCTGCAACTGTATGTTTTCTGGATTGTCCATTAAAAACAAGCAACAACCATCTACTGCCTGCTCTGGTCTCTCTCTCTATACACAACCACACCAACTCATGACCGTGACCAGAAAAACTCAGGACACCTACCTAATGTCCCATTTAAAAAGGTGTCACGCTGGGTAGGGCACAGTCCCCTTCCCTGCCAATGGTAATTGAGATAAGCTCTTGGAACAGGTGTGCCTCTTGCACGCCCTCCAACACTAAGGAGTGTCGATAGCATCAAGTCAGCTATTCTGCTTTTGTTAAATAGGTGTATCACGGTTGCAATTATGTAGACATGTGGTCCCCCTTTAAGAGACCAACCAGGACAAACCCTGCAGGCCTGCAGCACCATGCATAATTGCTTCTGTTAAGCAGGTCTCCGCCTACTGATCCAATCAAAATCACTTTCTACTTGCTGGACAGAACGCAGCAGACAGCAGATAAACAACGACTGTGATTTAGGCTTCAAACAATCAAGGCATTGCTTTCATTAGCGGTGCTTAAAAACCCATCGGCTTCCATTCGATCCACATGGCTTCCATCCTTCCAGGCAAGGGACTGAGTCCCATCGGTGCCTGCACATATCAGTTTTCCTTACTCAAATATGTTCTGAGGGCAGAGAGATTATGATTGGTTCAATCAATGATAGGGATTTGATCTGGCAACCTTATGGTTACTAGTCAGATGCTATAACTTCAAGGTTAACTGCTGGCTTTCTTCAGCCCTCTGATTAAAATTCAATTTGTTGTCATCTCCAGTTTCAAATGTTCCTGAACTCCTGCCTCCTCTCCACCTCCTCTGCATTTTGATTGGGTATTTGAATTAACCAATCATCGCTCTGTGCCTGTGATGTGCCCTTATGAAATGTTGACCCTGGTATGGATGGTCTGAATTGCTGTTTTTCTGCAGTGATTTAATACATTTGAGTGTGAATGTCAGCCCTGTGCCCTAGTCAGTCACATGATAGCTCAGGGAATAGGCATGCGCAATTCTATAAATCTGACCAGCAAAAAGAATGAGTTACGATCACTGGTCTTTTAACGTTTTACAGATCCCAGCCAAAGGAATTGGCTAAGGTGTATTTCTATCATAATTCTGCTATGTGTTTATTTGGTGTAGTTTCTATCCTCTGCACAGTGAAGCATTCATGTTTATTTAAATACACCCTCTAAAATTGAATTTTCTATTCTAAAGTTAATGAATCAACCACACAGACATTCAATTGCCTTGGTCTGTCTTAGAGAAACTATTGACTGTACCAGGTAGCGCTCACAAGCCATTCAAATCCGTGGCATGCCACAGTGGAGAATAACTAACTTACGTTGATAAAAAGGGAATTTAAATGCCACATGCCTTAACCTTTAATTTCCTTGAGGCAAAAATTACAAATTTTTCACAAAACAAAACTAAAACGGCTGGTTTGGACTGTTTGTGTGTTGTGTGTTGGTAGGCATGTGTTTGAGGGGAAGAGGTTTAACCAATACAACACAGCATGAAGAGGCTTCCACCAGTTTATTGTGGGAATAATATAAGCTCATAGCATAAGAATCTTCCGGCCTGCTGTCAGTTAGAGTGAGCATAACATTTGGAGACAAATGATAAACTGGAGAGAAACCTACAATTAACATCAAGAATGTTCTTGCTCTCAATGGAGGGAGAATGTCAACAAGGGACAGTAGTAGGTTTGCTTCTGTCAGTATTTCCAGACTGGGATGAAATGTTCCCTGGGATGCTGTGCTGCTAACCAAAATTGCCATGGAGATACTCCCACTCTCAGGAAAGAAGGAGGACTGAGGGGAACTCAAAGGGGGTGTAAGAAGTTAACTTTCCAAAATCCTGTTCATCCCCCCTACAGAGGCCCACTGTGTGGCTTAGCCTGAAACCGATATGTGTGGTACAAACGGGAGCTGTACTTTCTTCACCTCCTGAGGGGGCCTCACGACAAAATTTGGCAACTGAAAGCGATTACCTCAAACACCCCTGGATTATCTGTCTCGCGATGACATACGGCTGTCTCTGTCTGCCTGTTCAGAGGCGGACGGCGGCTTGTGCCACCCACAGGTCAGGCTAACCGGGGTCAATGCAGGAGCAACAAATAGCTGACCTCCATGTGAGCTTGGGCATAGACTGTGCCACATGTTGACATCTCAATCTATCACAGGTCATAATGTCGTCAAGTCCAACACCTCTGCTCCTTTGCATTTTCATTTGCTCAGCTACTGGTACTGTTGGGATGAAAAACAGAAACATGTTTGTATGGCCATGGTCTTGAAGAGAGGGCAAGATGAATTCAGCAGCCTTAAATAAAGACAGCAAAAGAAAAAGATACAGATGTAAGGTGGCTCAGGTAAACTCTAACTTCACTCAAGTCTGTAATATTAACCTCCAAGGTCTAAGGGGGTCCGCCTGGGACAAGGTTGACCTTTTGGCCTCTGGAAAGGTCATGCTTTGACCTACAGTGAAGTGCCTTATAGATTTGGATTCAGAAGACTCTTGGCTACAACATGGAGTAATGAAATCCTACATTCTGAGACAGTGATCTTTATGTATAATGTCATATTATAACTCCCCAAAAATAAAAAATGTATGTTTATTTTTTGGTTTATTATGTGTAAATGCATGTAAACCATGAATAATAATTATTCATAATTATTAGTAATAAATAACACAGAGAAATGTCCCTGTTCCAAGACAACAGCACATCATTTAGGTTGAGTAAATCAAATAGAAATAATTACTACTCCTTATACATTACAAAAGTCATTACTAACCTGTGTCTGACCTCAGTTCCTTTTCTTTTTTCAGCTCTCTCCAACGAGTAAAAGCCAAACCAATCTGTGTTTGTCTTCGCTGTCGGTCACTTTCTTTTTTGTTCTTTATTGCTTCTGCTGAAAGTGTAGGTCTTTTCTTAGAAGTACCATCACAGACCGTAACATTTTGCCGGCACTTCTTCGCGTTTTCAGCCGTCTTCTTCGTCTCCAAAGGTGAATGCTAGCTACTGTTTACAGGTGTGCAGTGGGTGACGTAAAGCGCATCACTCGACCTGCAGCGCTTGAAATTCGCCATATGGTAACATTTAGTAAACATAGCCATACTGACAAATACGGAGAGAGTGCTGTGGAGCTGATTTAGCTTTGTTTCAAAACATTCGGCTTAAATGAAACAGACGTTTATAAAAAAGTTACGAATTAGAGCTTTAATGTTAATTAGTGCTCTGACTGATACCAGCCTTAGGCCTCTAAATCAGAAAGTCTCCACTGGTTTCATAATGTGGTCCTGAAGTAACAAACCTGATTAACTCGTCAATCTCAATCAAGTCTGGAAACATAACCTATTAAATATAAGTAAAGCTCTGCATACAGAATCTGAAATTCAACTTAACCAAACCAATTTCAAAAGCTCAGTGTTCCTCTATGCAACAACTGATCAAATCTATCGACTTGGGAAGTTTCTTTTACACAGATAACTGCCCAAACCAGGCAATGTCACAATGAAGAGCAAAGGATTTATACAAATAGTGTAACAGGTAATCCAAGGACCTAAAATCAAGATGTCTTTAATTCCGTGCAGCGCGTGCTGGAACGTGAATCCATTATTAATCCTCTCTAAATCCTGTGTTTACCATTAGCCTGGAATATGTATTGGAACATGTATTGGATTTCATTTTGAGCAACTTAAGTCCATGCTGCCTGTAACATTGTCATGTACAGGGTGAAAACACAATTGACCTTTCCAAAATTCACATATAAAATAACAGACTTGCACATTTAAATTCCACATTGGCTTTCTCCCTGTTGATATCTCTATCCTTCTGTTTTTCTGTTTCTGTTTTTTTTATAGGTGTTGGATATGCTGCAGTATCAAGTTCAAGATCAAGTACCAGTAAAATGGTAGCCAAAAGGCGGGAGTGTGATGGAACTTTTACTTTCTGTAAATAGGGCTTTGGGATTTTTTGAGGGAGTAAATGGGAGAGCATAAGGTTTTTTTAAAGGTGTGTGAAAGTGTTTTTTTTCTTAAATTATTTTAATCTTTCCCTGCTTTACTTTATGCTTTACCTTTGTGTTAGGATGTTAACAGAAGAAGTTAAGCTGCGTTTAGTAGCATATGTGTTTAAACAGCTGCTGTGTAGTTGTATTGCCCAGCCCAGTGTGGGCTGGCGAATACAAAGTCAGAGATCAGACTCATTAAATATATTGTTTATTTTCATGTATTTTATATTCATCCTTAGTAGCCAATGCATTGCACTGTAGTCTTTAGTTGTCATTTATATATGTACTGTCCCTTTAAGTGTTTGTGACACCTCTCTCTGGTTTGGCCATTTCTAGAATAGGTTGGGTTGGCCTGGGATCTTGTCGATTGGATAAATAATGATTGCGTTCTATTTTAACTAGCTATATGAAACAAAAATAAAATGAAAGTTTGGAAAACTGTAATAAATGTCAATATATATTTTTTTACTTAAGACTAACGCATTGGGAAGATGAACATGCTTTTATGCATAATACAGCGGTTATTTTGTCACATAGTGCTCAGTTTAGTACACTTTGCCCCATGTGGCTATGGAGGTGTACTGTCGACTATAACCTTAATTTTAATCATGAGAGAAAACCAATGACAAAATAACTATGAAAACATGTCGGGACCCAGACTTTGAAAAAAACTGCCCTTGTTGGAGAGGAAGTGATGTAATGGTTCAGTATAGTTCCATAAGTCTTAGATTAACTTAAATAAGTGGAATTTCATTCCTGGTTTAATTTTGGTAGATGTAATTTACAATCATCATTAAGGGTGCAATTGATTATGAAACCTTGATTTGGAGGTCATTGATTTTTTATTTAATCAATAAATGAGTTTGGTTGGTTTAATTGACATTAGGGATGAGCTGAAAATGTATTTCCATACTCAGAATGGGTGTGACTTTCCCGAATGTTTGCGGAGCTACCCGTAAGTGGTTCATTTTGGCCCGGCATTGATTTGGTTTGCACAGCAATTTCTGTATGTTTGATAAAAAAAACAGTGATCTGTAGCTTAAGTTGGAGGCTGTTCTGTAACTAGTTTTGTTCTGAATGTAGCAATTTCTGAGCAAACCATATCGATTTCAGGCTTGAAGGAAATACTTACGGGTAGCTCCACCCACTTCCGGGTAGCTCCGCCCATTCTGAGGACAGATACGGATATTCAGCTCATCCTTAAATAACACATTAATAAAGTACAGTATTTCTCATGTTGGTATTTTGTGTTTTTCTCTATAAATTGTATTGTTTATATTTTTACAGTACTGTTTGTACATTGCCAGTCAGTGGTGCCATGTATTTTGGAGCAAACTGTATGATGTAGTAATTAGATTTCCCTTCACTGAAACCAATGGCCATACCAAGGGTCCTACCAAGTGACTAACATTGCCAAGGGGGCTATTAAAGGGCCTACATTTATCCATTAATCCTAATTCACCAAAAGATGGCAGATTACAGATACTGTAGCATTCGGGCACCTAGCATTTATCTGGTATCCTCCAAACAACAATTTGTCTGTCACACTGCCAGACAACACTCCACACAATGCATTTTTAGTGCTCTGAAATCCAGTAGCAGTGAACATTATCCCACTCTGGCTGTTGCTTGGCATTGCCAAATGTACTCAACCAACTGTTCTTTGCTGATGTTGCATAAAGAGGCCGTATGGAATTTCGTAGTGACAGTTGGAGTCGAGGACCTATGAGTTTTACAAGTTATATGCTACAGCCCTCATCAGTACCCTGCTGTGAGATGTTCTTTCCTGAGTTGTTTTCACCTTTTTGTCTTCATTTTACAAAAACAGCCCTTAGTGTCCTCACAGTGTGGCTCTAGCAAGGCAGACATATTACAAACTGAAGGTGGTATTCTATGATTGTGCCAAGTTGAAAATAACAGAGCTTTACAGAACGTGCCTTTTTGCAATTTTCTCCTATGGAGATTGTATAGCTGTGTGCTCGATGTTATACATCTGTCTGTAATGTTGTCGCAAAAATATATGAGTCCACTAATTAAAGGGGTGTACAGTCATTGTCAAAGGTTTTGAGAATGTAACAAATACACATTTTCACAAATTCTGCCACCTCAGTGTTGATGATGGCAATTTGCATAATGTCACAGCTGGTGTTGGTTGTGAAGAGGAGAGGAATGAAGACCAGACTGCAGGAGGAACGTTCTAGATGTTTAATGAACAGGGTAATATGGAAATATTTCTGAGCTGGTACTGTTGACATACACCGTGCATCAGAACTGCACTACTTCTATATAATACATACATGTGCGCTGAAGCGGCACAGAAGCGAAAGTAAAATACAGAGTATGCCTGGTTCAAACAATGGCGTCTACATATTGTATGACACATAACGAGGTGAAGGCTCAATCAAATATGTACACTCACTAAGTAGTACAACAGCACAGGACTCAGGATGGAATAGAATCTCCATATCTCCTCTCCTCCATGACAAGAGTACCAACTCACAATAACAGGCACCAACCATTCAGGAACACTGGAATTAAAAAGGCATCTTGATTACTCATTACGCGCCAGTGTGGGAATTCACCCAGGGCCCCATTCATGCGTAATGAGTAACCAAGTGCCTACCCTTCTCCCAGTGCCCAGAGGTTGGCGCATAAACAAAAAACATACATAAACACAGTTTAAATAATATTACTAAGTACACATACACTAAATAGTCCACCACACCATCAGTTTAACTGCCACGATGGCCCTTAATCCAGTCTTGGACATCGTGACACATACTGTATACTCCAGAATGTCATGAAGAGTGATCAGATAAATTGCTATGAATTGCAAAGTCCCTCTGCCATGAAAATAAATTTGATAAAAATAACATTTCCACTGCATTTAAACCCTGCCACAAAAGGACCAGCTGCCATCATATCAGTGATTGTCTCATTAACACAGGAAAGAGTGTTGACGAGGACAAGGCTGGAGATCACTCTGTCATGCTGATTGAGTTAGAAAAACAGACTGGAAGCTTTAAAAGAAGGGTGGGGCTTGAATCATTGTTCTTCCTCTGTCAACCCTGGTTAGAAGAAGGCCTGGGGCCTCATTTATAAACATGGCGTACGCACAAAAGAAGGCGTATGCCGCTCTCTACGCAATAATTGGGATTTATAAAAAGCAAACTTGACGGGAAAATGTGCGGTCCTTTACGACAACTCTGACCCATGCGTACGCACAAAAACGGGTGAAATGAAAAATGCCGACATTGCCGGCAGATGGATGAAACACGTGAAACTGTCTGAAACTGCAGACAGTTTTGTAGCTAAACAAAATCGAAATACTGCCTCTCATTAATAATATGAACATTTCACAAAGCCATTCTCACAATCAACAGCTTGTGGTGAAATACAAATAAAATAAAACAAGATTGTAGCCAATGTAAATGCAAATAAAGACACATTTGCAAAAAGAACACTGAAATATTTTCTGTAATTATATTGGCATGTTATGTAATTCATCTTCATAAATAATATGGTAAACAGAAGAAAATCATGTTTAAAGCTGATATTCTTGTCGATGTCTCTGTCTGGCAGAGCAGAAAGACAAATAGATGATGATGGAGATAGATAGATATTTAGATAGATAGACATTATTGTCCATTGGGTAAAGTAGTTATCATAGTATATGTCGTCATCAGCTACAGAATCATAATGGTCATTTATATGCGTTTATTTTGTTTTTATTTTTAAATGTGTTCCAGCGTGATGCATGTCTTAACCATTTTGAAAGGTGCAAACAATTCCATTTACGCAGAACTATTTTCCATTTACAATTAGATTAATACCGACATCTGTAGATTATCAGATACAGTCAAATGGATGGTTATAAAAAGCCATTCCATCCCAATGCGTATTGACTCACAATGGCTGATCTTGCACTGTTAGAAGATAATAATAATGATAGCCTAATAGTGCTGTTTATTTAGTGGCGCCTTTCATAATAACAGGATTTCTGAGGGAATTATCCAGAGGGAATTGGCCGACATGTCACGGTTATCTCAGCCAGAGGCGTCATGCCCATTGAAACTTAGGGGGCACGTGCTCCCTCAGATTTATTAGCCAAGTGGATTTTCCTTTTAATATCTGTATTTGTGTGCACATGTTTCCATGTGTTGTGCACACTGTGCCCCCTTAAAATAAATAGGTGCATGACGCCTCTGATCTCAGCCAACCCTTAGCCAGGTTATGCCAGACGTGTTAGGTATAATAGGCTTGTCGCATAATTAGCCTACATGAAGTTTCCGTACACTGCGGGTAAACAGGCAAACACAAAACCACAATTTGCAGCTATATCTCCGGTTTCCCAAATGTACACTGCAAAAAATGAAAATATGTACTAGTGTAATTAACTTGAATTCAGTATATTTATCTAATCACACCATTTTTTGGACTAATTTACTTATTAAGACTGAAGATACTTAAGATAATTTGACTTGTTTCAAGAAAATTTATCTAGAGTTAACCTACTTAGATAATACAAGTTATTTTAAGCAGATTTATCTTAAAT
>JACXGM010007876.1:12500-29808 GCA_016801145.1 Umbra pygmaea | reverse complement strand
TCGTTTACTTTCCAAAATTAGAGGCTTCCTCACTCCTAAAACCCTAGAAATGGCTGTTCCTGCTTTTATTACATGTAGGCTAGACTACTGCAATTCTCTATATTGCGGTATATCAAGCCACCAAATCGCCCGTCTTCAGCTAGTCCAAAATGCTGCGGCCAGACTCATCCACAAATGTCGGAAATATGACCATATCACTCCGATTTTAAAATTGTTGCACTGGCTGCCAATTCGACAGATAATAGATTTTAATATTTTACTCCTTGTTTTTAAATCTCTACATAACCTAGCCCCGGTCTATCTCTCTGATCTTGTCCATCCTTACACCCCATCCTGAAGCCTAAGATCTCTTGATCAAGCTTTGCTGGTAGTCCCCCGGGTTAGACTCAAGCGTAGAGGTGGGCGTGCTTTCTCGGTGGCAGGCCCGCGTCTCTGGAACTCCATGCCCCTTCAGATTAGAACGGCCCCTACCTTGTCTGTTTTTAAGTCTTTATTAAAAACCCACCTGTTCTCTTTAGCTTACTAACCTTCATCTCTGGCTGATTTCACATTTTTATTTTTAGCCTACATTTTATACTTCCATAATTGTGTTACTGTGTGTTGTTATATAGCTAGGTATTTTTTATTACTTTCTTTTTAGATTTATTTTCTGTAAAGCACTTTGGTCAGCCTAGTGGCTGTTGTAAATTGTGCTATATAAATAAAATGACCTTGAGGTGGCGTCTAATGGTGCCTTTTGAAAACTGAGATACCACCAAGGCCTGCAAATCATTCACAGTGATTCTTGGGGATTTTGTTGCTTCTCTCACCATCCTCCTCCCTATCCTGGTGGGCAAAATGCATTTGAGTCTTCTACCGATGAGGTTTTCAACTGTTCCATATCTTTTGTATTTTTTTATAATTGCCCATACAGTGCTCAGTGGTATATTCAGACGTTTGTGGATCTTCTTGTAGCCATTACCAGATTTATGAAGGTCTACAACCATCTGTCTCTTTTGAACTGCAAGTTCTTTTGTTTTCTTCATGTTTTTTTTGTTGTATTGCATGTGTGTTACCTCAGTTTTATACCCTAGTGGAACAGGAAGTGATGTAATGGCTGGCTCCATGTAGTTTCTTAAGATTTCGATTAACCAGCAGCCAGTTAGATAGCCAGCAGCATAGAGCCCTGTATTGCCCTGCTGGTTTGCTTCTATAGCTAAGCAGGGTCAGGCCTGATTAGTCCCTGGATGGGAGACCAGTGCTGCTGGAAGTGGTGTTGGAGGGCCAGTAGGGGGCACTCTTCCCTCTGGTCTAAAGATCAATCCCAATGCCCAAGGGCAGTGACGGGGACTTCTGCCCTGCTTAGAGTGCCGTCTTTCGGATGGGATGTTAAACGGGTGTCCTGACTCTCTGTGGTCATTAAAAATCCCATGGCACTTATCGTAAGAGTAGGGGTGTTAACCCCGGTGTCATGGCCAAATTCCCAACCAGGCCTCACTTCAATCATGGCCACCTAATAATTCCCCTCCTTCCTAATTGGCATATCTAACTACTCACCTCTCCACCTGATAGCTGATGTGTGGTGAGCGTTCTGGTGCAAAATGGGTGCTGTGCATCACCCAAGTGGGTGCTACACATTGGTGGTGGATGAGGTGGGCTTTCCCCCTCACTGTGTAAAAGCACCTTGGGTTCCTTTGAAGAAAAGTGCTATATAAGTTGAATGCCTTATTATTATTATTATCAACCTAAATATGTGGAATTCATTTCCTGGTTTAATTTTGGAATATGTTAATTACAATAAAGTTTAAATGTTGATTTTTAATTTAATCAATAAATGATTTTGGTTGGTTCCACTGACACATTTATAAAGTACAGTATTTCTGAAATGTTGGTATATTTGACAGTACTGCTTGTGCGTTGCCAGTCAGGGGTGCCAGTTATTTTGGAGCCCACTGAGTGTGTTCGGTGTCAGTGTATATTAAGTGTATAGAGTACGTATTTGTGTTCTATTGTAGGAATAAGTGTGTCTGTGTATGTCTGTGTGTGAAGTAGTTAATTTATGTTTAAATTTGTGTGAGTGATTGTGTGCAGTCGAGCACGAATGCATAGAGTTAAAATTAAGATTTAGTCAAAAACTAGACAGTTGCCCCGCCGGAGTTGGTGTAGCGGTTTAAATTCCCGACTCTTGTCTACACATGCCCCCTGGCGACAGCGTACTGTCAGCCTACTTTCTGCGTCCTTCCCCTCTGTCTCCCCCTACCTGTCTTCCTGGAATTTGCTTCCTGTTCTCAAAAAAAACATAATAAATAACCCCCCCCCCAAAAAAAATACTCCCAAACAGTTGCAGGGAGTTATTTGATGATCATTTAGCAACATTTTTAATATTATAATGCCTTTGGGGTTAGAAACTGTGCAGCGTTCTGTTATGTACTTGAAGCACTGGTACCACATGTCATACCCAGGGGTGTAGTAAACTAAGGAAAGGTAACAGTCCAGGGGGCCCTGAAAGGGAGAGGGCCCTGGAACCTAAATAACTTAATATTCATCATATCAGAGGGGCCTATTCAGGATTTCTTTCAAGGGTCCAAGAAATCCTGGCCATGCCCCTGGCCATACCTGCTATTCAGTAACATAAAAATAGTTTAAGGCTTGAATGTCTAGGGTCATTAAACAGGTTTAGAGCTTTCCTGTGGCACCACCTGGTGGGGAGATGTTGTATAACAGTGAACATGAAGGGTATTTTGGAAAACTGGATAACTGACTTAGCACTCTCTGTTAAAGCAGAACTTGAGCAAACTGTGGGTTTTTTAGCTCCAGCAAATGCGCTTGAATTGTAGCCTGACCAGATACGATTCATGTCAAACCGGCTACACACTAGGTTAAATATTCTGTCCAAGTTAATAAAATCCTGAGCTAATCCACCAATCAGACATCGCATACATCAGAGCCTGCATAGTGCGCAGTGCATTACAAAAGTATAAATTATTGGACATTGAATATGTAACGCTTTGTTAGGGACTGTTGGATGGAGGGAGATAGAGGGGTGGGTTATCTATTGAGCGGTGGGTTATCTATTGAGGGGTGGGTTATCTATTGAGGGGTAGGTTATCTACAGGCTTTCCTCTCAGGTAGGAGGTATGTCACTGCTGGAAATGACTGATTTACAATGAATTATTCACATACAAAAGCTTTTTCCTCACCCATAATTAATCATGTTTTGACTATAATTTCTGATTAATGCCGCCTAGGTGAATGAAAGCATGATATTCTATAGAAAAATGTAAATTCCTGGGTGTTCTTCAACATTTCATTGGTAGAGTACATGAAACAGAAATTTAAACAAAAAAATCAAGAAAACCTACAGTAGTTAAGTGACCTGTATGCTGAGGTCACTTTAAAGATGCTGAATAGGTCAATATTACCCTATACAGATTCCGCAGCAGGAAAGATGTTTCCCAAAAATGAAGCAGAACCACACAGAAATCTAATATATGGCCATATATGTCCATACATATGAAAAATATTAAAATATATTTGCAAATATATCACCATATATTTTGATTACAAAATTTGACTTACAAAATGAAGAAATATATGTCACATATATAAAAAAGGTACATGTTTGTATATTTCAACATATATGTACATATATGTGATGATGTTTCCACCATATATGCCAATATCTCACATATAAATATACATACATATATGGCCATATATTAGATTTCCATATGGGAGACATTTAAAAAAAATTTGACCAAATATTTCATTGTCATACATGTCATACCCCAACTTATCATCACATATACAGTACTGTATATAATATCAATATCTCACACATAAGCATACATTTTTCTTTAAATTCAAATTGTTAACTGACACAAGGCAAGAATAAATGTAGCAGTATTTCTAAATTATTTATTTACATAATCTCATATGTACATTGAAAGATATTATACATTACATCACTTTTCAAATTTGGAAATGTATGTCACATATATAAAAAAAAACAGATATATACATATATGTGATGATGTTTCCACCATATATGCAGATATAGGACATATAATTTATATACACATATGGCCATAAATTTGATTTCAGTATGGGGATATGGTAAATACACTCACTGGCCACTTGTACACCTGTTCAACTCCTCGTTCAATGCAAATATCTAATCAGCCAATAAGGTGGCAGCTAGCATACATTTAGGCGTGTAGACATGGTCAAGACTATCTGCTGAAGTTCAAACCTAGCATCAGAATGGGAGAGATGGTGATTTAAGTGACTTTGAACGTGGCCTGGTTGTTGGTGTCAGACTGGCTGGTTTGGGTATTTCAGTGCTGATCTACTGGGATTTTCCCTCACAACTATCTTCAGCAGGGGTGTCAAACCCATTCCACATAGGGCATAGTGTCTGCAGGGTTTCACTTTTACCTTGTACCCAACTGCTTGTATTGGTCACTAATTGGTTCGTTAATTGGGTTCTAATTGAAAGGAAATACCAAAAACGGCCAACACTAGGCCCTCTGTGAAACCGGTTTGACATCCCTGATCTAAAGAGTTTACAGGGAATGGTCTAAAAAAAGATCATATAAATTTCCCTGGGCAAAAATGCCTTGTTGATGGCAGAGTTCAGAGTTGGCAGAGTTGGCAGAGTTCAGAGGAGAATAACGAAAATAACCACTGGCTACAATCAAGACATACAGAACAGCATCTCTGAACTCAACGCGCCAATCCTGTCAGCTGAGAACAGGAAACTGAGGCTACAATTTGCACAGGCCCACCAAAATGAGAAAAATAGAAAATTGGAAAAATGTTTCCTAGTCTGTTGAGTCTCAATTTCAGCCTGCGACATTCAGATGGTAGGGTCAGAATTGGACATAAACAACATGGAAGCGTCGACCCATCCTGCCTTGTTTCAACAGTCCAGGCTGGTGGTGGTGTAATTGTGTGGGGGATATTTTATCATCACGCTTTGTACCATATGAGCATCGTTGAATTGCCACAGTCTTTACAGAGTATTGTTGCTGACCATGTCCATTCCTTTATGACAAATGTGTACCCATCTTCTAATGGCTACTTCCAGAAGGATAAAGTGCCATGTAACCAAGCTCACATCATAACTGGTGTCTTGAACATGAAAATTTGTTCCCCAGTACTCAAATGGCCTCCACAGTCACCAGATCTCAATTCAATCAAGCACATTGGGGATGTGGTGGAACAGGTGTTTTGCTTCATGTACAGTACTGTGCAAAAGTCTTAGGTCCCCTAGATATCGTTTGATTCAAATATAATTTTTTTGATTTTTATGTGTTCTGCATTAGTGTGTCAGTAGAAAAGAGCAATGTATGTATTTCCAAACCTTCATTTGCCATAAAATGCAATGCTAGATAATATAATACATTTTTGTTAAGTAACATTCTTTAATAGACTGTATTTCAAATGATTTCCTTTCAGGTCCACCATAACAATCAGGTATGCTAATGACCAACGACATAATGCACTGATAAAGCCAACCTGATTGACTGAAACAGAAATGGGTGTAGATGGAATTAAAACTGGGTGAATGACAATCCAACTAAAAGGAGTGAGGGTGTGACACAATACATTTTTGTGTAGTTTTTCAATGTTTATCTGCTCTTTACAGTATAAGTTTCATATTTAGGAACTTTCAATTTTATATTTTTGAAAGCATCTTCCATTTATAGATTTTTTGTATAGGTGTTTAAGATATAGTAGAAGTACTGTACTGTGTGTGCAGCCAACAAATCTGTAATCATGTCAATGTGGACCAAGATCTCTGGTTTCCAGCACCTTGTCGAATCTATGCCAGGAAGAATGAAGGCAGTTGTGAAGGCAAAAGGGGGGTCCAAAAGGATAATTCTGTTTTGGGGTTCTGCATGTGTGTGTCAGTAGAAGAGAGCAATTAATGTATTTTCAAACCTTAATTTCCACAAAATGCAATACAAGAGAGAATTATTTATGGCTTGCAAAGGGCCTGTTTCAGATAGAAACATATATTTAATGCTGAATTCAAAAGTATTAAATTATAACTGCGGTTTATATCAGGAGAAGAATAAACATTGAACAGGTGTGATGCAAACCAGAGGTGGGACCAAGTCAGTTTTTTCAAGACACAAGTCACATTTGGCTGCAACAATAAGACTCCTAATTTTCATGTTGCCTTCAAAATAAAGGTCTGCAGAGTGTATATAGTAGAGCCCGACCGATAAAGGATCTTTAAGGCCAATACCGATACAAAGATTTGGTGATTTAAAAATCCAATATTCCGATATGTTGCACTCACCTTGTTAGGAACACCATACTAATACTGTGTTTGACCCCGTTTAGCCTTCAGAACTGCCTTAATTCTACGTGGCATTGATTCAACAAGGTGCTGAAAGCATTCTTTAGAAATGTTGGCCCATATTGATAGGATAGCATCTTGCAGTTGATGGAGATTTGTGGGATGCACATCCAGGACACAAAGCTCCTGTTCCACCACATCCCAAAGATGCTCTATTGGGTTGAGATCTGGTGACTGTGGGGGCCATTTTAGTACAGTGAACTCATTGTCATGTTCAAGAAACCAATTTGAAATGATTCGAGCTTTGTGACATGGTGCATTATCCTGCTGGAAGTAGCCGTCAGAGGATGGGTACATGGTGGCCATTAAGGGATGGACAGGGTCAGAAACAATGTTCAGGTAGGCTGTGGCATTTAAACGATGCCCAATTGGCACTAAGGGGCCTAAAGTCTGCCAAGAAAACATCCACCAAACCATTACACCACCACCACCAGCCTGAACAGTGGTAACAAGGCATGATGGATCCATGTTCTCATGTTCCCATGTCCAAATTCTGACTCTACCATCTGAATGTCTCAACAGAAATCGAGACTCATCAGACCAGGCAACATTTTTCCAGTCTTCAACTGTCCAATTTTGGTGTGCTCTTGCAAATTGTAGCCTCTTTTTCCTATTTGTAGTGGAGATGAGTGGTACCCGGTGGGGTTTTCTGCTGTTGTAGCCCATCCGCCTCAAGGTTGTGCGTGTTGTGGCTTCACAAATGCTTTGCTGCATACCTCGGTTGTAATGAGTGGTTATTTCACTCAAAGTTGCCCTTCTATCAGCTTGAAGCAGTTGGCCCATTCTCCTCTGACCTCTATCATCAACAAGGCATTTTCGCCCACAGGACTGCCGCATACTGGAGGTTTTTCCCTTTTCACAACATTCTTTGTAAACCCTAAAAATGGTTGTGCGTAAAAAATCCCAGTAACTGAGCAGATTGTGAAATACTCAGCCGGCCCGTCTGGCACCAACAACCATGCCACGCTCAAAATTGCTTAAATCACCTTTCTTTCCCATTCTGACATTCAGCTTGGAGTTCAGGAGATTGTCTTGACCAGGACCACACCCCTAAATGCATTGAAGCAACTGCCATGTTATTGCATTAAGGAGAAATTGAACGGGTGTTCCTAATAATCCTTTAGTTGAGTGTATATATATACATACATATAAAATCCAGAAACGAGTAACAAAACATATACAGATTTCCCTAAGTCATTCAAACAAAAACACAACAACAACAAAATCTAAGTTACCAGTATTAATAGACTTAATAGCTTCATAAATATAACTTTTGAACAAGACTGGAAAAAAATATAAATATTCTGATAAATAACAACAACAGCAAAATATAAACTATATGCAGTATATGAAATAGTGTACTGAATCAGTCAGTCCTCAATAGCCGCAGTTCAGCAGAGGCAGGTTAAAAAATAAAGAAAATAATAACATATTTTTGAAATATTCATTTATCGGCCATTATAATTGCCGATAACGATAGTTTGGAAAATGCCTAATATCGGCTGATATATCGGTCGGGCTCTAGTCTATAGTTTTAGTTTGCATTATGTACGCTACATTTTCAAAGGTAAAATTGATGTGGGGGAAATTATAAATGAGGAACATTTTCTATTTCAATAATACTTTACATAGGATAAAGAATATTATAAGGTGGAGCACACTGAAAAATGGTAATTACACAATTCCTTTCCAAAGATACTGAGCACAAGCTAATTATAACCAATACCATCAAAATATGATTTTTTTATATTCAATAATGTTCTCTACATTAATTTAAGCTCTAACCATTTCTCAGTGTGCTCCACCTTATAATATTCTTTAACCTATATAAGGTATTATTGAACTAGAAAATGTTCCTCATTTATAATTTTCCCACATAGATTTTACCTTTGAAAATAGCTTACATAATACAAACTAGAAGTGTAGACACTCTACAGACCTTTATTTTGAAGGCAATATGACAATTTAAAGTCTTATTTTTGCAGCCAAATGTGACTTGTGACTTGAAAACAATGACTTGGTCCCACCTCTGATGCAAACGCATATAAACATACCCTACTGTATATGGCCAATAAGAATGTGAATTCCTGTCCATCACACCCATAGGAACTTTTTGGACATCCCATTCCAAAACCATGGTTATTAATATAGAGTTTAATAGCCTCCACCTTTCTGGGTAGGTGTGGAGTGTGTCTGTCGGAAATTGTGCCCATTCAGCCAAAAGAGCATTTGTGAGGTCAAGCTGGCAATCGCCAATCCAAATCATCCCAAAGATATTCAATGGGGTTGAGGTCAGGGCTCTGTAAAGGCCATATAGTGTGTGTTGAATTATCTAATTTAGGAATTAAACAACCAAAGCTTTTAAAAATGTCAAGGACATGTACAAATTAGATGTGTTTTCTGTTGTCTCATGGAATTGCTATGCTATATAATGGTATTTTATTCAAATAAATTAGAATGTTGACTGTGCTGTAAAATCTAAGACTGGTGTTTTTCAATATGCATTTCAAATATTTAAATAATTATTTAGATTTAATTCCTTAGTAATGAGGCTGTAAATATAACCTCAATTGTTTCAGTATTGAACTTAGCATTAAAGTGTTTCCCAAATTGTAGTGGTCAATCACTTTGCCCACAGACCCCAAATATTTTGGCCTTATTTCAGTTTTTTGGATGGCTTTTGTAGTTTAACTGATTAAATATCAATGACTTTAAGAGACCTAGTTCATTTTATTTTATTGAGTTGTCACTAATTCCCAGTGCACTAGAGCTCTAACATCATAGAAATCTGTTCATATGATTATTTGAAGTCCACACCCATTGCCACTGGAGCTGTTGTGAATGAATCCACAGGCCTCAGGTCAGACACAAATAGAATGCTTCATGCCACAGGGCCAGCAGAGTCATTGGCCTGGTCAATATGATGTAATGGAGACGGGTGTGGCAGTTGGTGTATTTTGGATGGTGGGTGGATTGTGCAAGACTGGCGATTCTATTATATTGTGAGAATTTTGTCAAACTGACTAAGATCATAATTGAAAGGAAATATGTACCATTTCTCATCCACTGCCATCCACTATATAATGTTTCAGACATTTGGAAAACCTCCCAGTCATGTTTTTTGATAATCAAGCATTTACAGTGCATCCGGAAAGTATTCACAGCACATTTTGTTGTTATACCCTTTTTCTGAAATTGATCAAATTCATTTTTTCCCTCAGAATTCTACCAACAATACCCCATAAGGACAATATGAAAGAAGTGTGTTTGAAATCTCAGCAAATTTATTAAAAATAAAAAACGAAAGTAAACACAGCTTTTGCCATGACACTCAAAATTGAGCTCAGGTGCACTTTGTTTCCAATGATCATCCTTGAGATATTTCCAAAACCTGATTGGAGTCCACCTGTGGTAAATTAAGTTGATTAGACATGATTTGGAAAGACACACACCTGTCTATATAAGGTCCCACAGCTAACAGTGCATGTCAGAGCACAAACCATGAAGCCACAAAGCCCAAGGTACTGTCTGTAGACCTCAGAGACAGGATTGGTTCGAGGCACAGATCTGGGGAATGGTACAGAAAAATATTTGCCGCATTGAAGGTCCCAATGAGCACAGTGGTCTCCATCATCTGTAAATAGAAGGAGTTTAGAACCACCAGGACTGGCCGCCCATCCAAACTGAGCGATCGAGGGAGAAGGGCCTTGTCAGGGAGGTGACCAAGAATCTGATGGTAACTCTGACAGAGCTCCAGCTTTTCTCTGTGGAGAGAAGAGAAACTTCCAGAAGAACAACCATCTCTGCAGCACTCCACCAATCAGGCCATTATAATAGAGTGGCCAGACGGAAGCCACTCCTCAGTAAAAGGCACATGAAAGCCTGCCTGGAGTTTGCCAAAAGGTACCTGAAGGACTAAATAAAGATTGAACTCTATGGCCTGCTCGTCAACTGGCCAATACCATCCCTACAGTGAAGCATAGTGGTGGCAGCATCATGCTTGTGTCGAATGGGAGACTAGTCAAGATCAAGGGAAAGATGAATGCAGCAATATACAGAGACATCATTGCTGAAAACCTGCTCCAGAGCTCTGGACCTCAGACTGGGTTGAAGGGTTCTTCTTCCAACAGAATAACGACTCTAAGCACACAGCCAACAAAGGAGTGGCTACAGGACAACTCTGTGAATGTCCTTGAGTGGCCCAGCCAGAGTCCAGACTTGAACCCGATTGAACATCTCTGGAGAGATCTGAAAATGGCTGCGCACCGACGCTCCCCATCCAACCTGATGGAGCTTGAGAGGTCCTGTAAAGAAGAATGGGAGAAGCTGCCCAAAAATAGGTGTGCCATGCTTGTAGCATCAAACTCAATAAGACTTGATGTTATAACTGCAGCCAAAGTTCCTTCAACAAAGTAATGAGCAGAGGCTGTGAATATTTACTGTATGTACATGTGCTTTTTTGCTTTTTTATTTTTGTAAATTTGCTAAGATTTCAAACACACTTCTTTCACATTGGCACTTTGGGTTATTGTTTGTAAAATTTTGAGGGAAACAATGAATTTAATACATTTCATAATAAGGGTGTAACATAACAAAATGTGGAAAAAGTGAAGTGCTGTGAATACTTTCCGGAGGCACTGTAGCTACTTCTTCCAGATATCTCTGACATACAAATGATAATTATTTACATTATGAGCAATACCTGCTTCCAGTTGTCTTTATATAAATTAATCGTTTATTAAAAAGCAACTTTTATTTGTTGAAGCTGTGAGCCTACCCCTACATGATTTGGCATACACCTGTCACTGTTGTACTAGTTGTAACTGTGTGTGAGGAGTTAGATGCAAGTGGTTGCAATTCTTGTTTATTTGTTCATGATCCCTAAAGCAAAGAAAAAAACAGGCTACTGGCGACTCTAACAAGGGGAACAGTGATGCCCAATATCAATATCTGACAAACACAACACAGGATTATCAACCTGAATACCATTCTCAGTCCATAATATACATATGTAATATCCTGGCATTAACAAACACAGGGGTATACAGGCCTAGTAGGCAAATGTCTTAGAAAGATAAGCACACACGCTGGCAACTGGCATTCAGCACAATTTCACACAATTCCCCCTGTCCATTAGTCCTTTTATATGATTGCAGGGCAGGTGCAGTGCAGGTGCTTTAATTGATCCAACTGATGATGGGGGATGAATTAATGGGACGGTGATGTCAGTAGATAGGTGATGCCGACCTATCGGATCCTGAATGTGCCAACAGGGGGAGCGCCAGGACTGGGAGCGATGACGCTAGTAAATGATCACTGATTAGCAAGCGCATGTTTCTTTAGAAGGATGACTTGTCAGCTTATTCTACTCTGCAGTATGACAGCATAACAATCTACAGAATTATTATAACAATCTGTTTGAATTACAAATTTGAAATATTTTTAGTTTTTCTCCAATTTATGATTTAGAAACCTTTTTAGAAGGTGGATAAAAGACAGAACATGATTTTTAGGTATAATTTTCTTTGGTCAAATCCTTAAAATGACAAATCAATGTATAGCCAGCAGAGGGAGCCCAATGTAGACCTCTTATGGGGTATAGAACCATCATTGAAAACAAAACACTCAGAATAGGCAAGTCATCCAACATCAGGAAGACTAGATTTATTTGATATTGTCAGATCTAACAATTTCATCAACTAATTTTGAAAATAAGATTTAAGAGCCTGTTTTTCTGTACTATTTCATCCATAACTTATGCAAGGTTTTACAGCTATTTAAAAATAATATTCCTTGATATTTTATGAATGCTATTTGTCTGATTATGTTACTAATTTGTCATACTTAAGATTGTGAATTGCCTCTTTAACCTGTTGCCATGGTATTTTGTATCCATGACACGTAGTTGCAGACTTTGGTGTAGACGCCAGGCTTCTTCCTGAGAGCACAGCCATGACCCCAAGACACAACACCCTGCAGCTCTCCACCGCAAACCAGAGGGCCACCAGAGTCACCCTTGGAGAATGAAGAGAAAGAAAGAGAGAGACATGTCAGAGGAAGTGGGAAAAAGGGGAGACATGGTGCAACGAGGCCTGGAATGAGCAAAGAGACAGACAGGGTGACAGGAACCAGAGAGATACAGGGACAATAGCTATTAATTACTGAGCCAATCCCTCACAACAGTTTATTTTCTCTGTTACCTGGCAGGAGTCCTTGCCTCCCTCCATGAAGCCAGCACAGATCATATTCTCAGTCATCTGGAAGAAATAGGCTTCAAGACATGTGTTATCACTTAGAAGGGGGACCTCTACACACTGTAATGTGTCAGGGTACCTTGCTGGAACAGAAGAGAATGAGAGAAGGAGAAAGAAAAAACAGTGAACTAAAATAACGCATTAAGACTTAATTCACAGAGTAAGCCAATAACACAACATTTGTTTTAAAGACTGAACTTATTCAGACTGTATCATTCACTCTAAACGTGCTGTTGTCCTCATCTGTTAGCTGTTTAAAGGCAGCATATCTTATCTGGTACGGTACACAGTGTACAGTGTGTGGGTCACCTGAGAGCAGCTGTCTTACACACCCACACGAACACCCACACACTCACACACACATACGACATATAGACACATGCAAACACATGAACACAAACACACATGTCCCACTCACAGCCTTCATTGCTGGCACGGAGGTTACCCCAGCCAGAGGCCTGGCAAATAGTGCCAGTAGTACCACACTTCATGGGGAGTGTTGCAGGGCTCACATAGCTGTTCAGAGTGGCTGGCTGGCTCAGCTTGATCAGTGCAATGTCACTGTCCTGGGTACCAGAGTTGTATTCTGGGTGTCGGATGAACCGGGCAGACATGATGTGCTGCTCTGTGCTCTCAGGCTCCCTGATATTATGCTCCCCTAGACGGACCTCCAATGGAGACCTGAAGATGTACAGACCAAAATAAGTTCAACTGGAATAGTCTCTAATAAACAATTAAGTACAAAATTAAAAGAGCAGCGATGACCATATGAAATATGTGTCCATCCATGCATTGCCTTCTTCACTGGCAACAGTCCCTTTACTTTAACACCAACAAACAGTTAAGGAAAGACTGAGATTTTAAAATAAATAAGTGTTTGGATTAGAAGTGTTAGAAATGTATTAATAGTAGCACATGGTAACTGCAGTCGCCACCTACGATGTGTAGCAGTGCGCAGCAGTGAGTACCCATTCACTAGATAACAGAATCCCTCCACAGAAGTTGTACCCCGTGTACAGGGACACCTGGTAGGGCACAGAGTGTTTCCTGCACTCATACCCACCAACGATCTTGTCACTCCCTTCCAAGGCAACTATATTTCAAAAGAAAATATACAGCTGTAAATTACAAACTAGGATTTTCATTTGAATTCAGTGACAACATCCATGTAATTATTTTATTTGAAAATAGGTGTAATAATAATTGTTATAAAGAATTGTTCATCTGTTAACACCATCCCCCTTAGCTACATCACTGAGTAACGTGTACTACCTTACTACTACTGAGTTAAGGGATTGTTCTGCCTAGCTATCTTCAACACTATCTGTAAGTCACTTTTGAGTAGAGCATCTGGTAAATGACACAAATGTAAATGTATTCTAAGCTGATTTTGATGTTAACTGATGAGATACTGATGTTTGTCCTTCCATTCACTACCTATTTCAATCAGACTTTCCATAACCCCAACAAATATTTAAGGAAAGAGTGAGGTTTTAAAATAAATAAGGATACCCCGGCCCCCACACAGATTTCTTTCTCTCCTACCTGCCCCAAACAGTGTCAGAAGAATTAGCAGTTTCATGGTGTGGTTTCAGTCTGGATCTGTGTGTCTCACCTCTTTATTTAACTCTCCTTATCTCACTTTTTTCAAGGCCCTTCTTATCTCAATTTTGAGCTCGACTTCTACCAATGACACTACCTTACAGCTCATGGGAGTCACTGATAATAACATGGACACTTTGAGCATGCATATAATCATATGTTTCTGTAACAAAAATACTGATGCGGGAGAGAATACTATAGGTGTAGTTACAGCTAGTGACGAGAAGTGGGTCAGTTCTCTATGCAGTCAAAACAGTTTCATGCTTGCTTTGATATTTATTTAACAATGTATATTCCATGCTTCCAAAAAAAATTGAAATTTTAATTGTATATGCTAACATTGGCATGAAATATGACTAGAAATGATCAACACATTTACTTCAATTTTCTCAGTAAGTGTTTGTCCCTATGAATGTTATAGGTCATAAGTAAAAATGTTGTGCTGTGTCCCAGTAGGATTTTGTTAACACATATGTTGAGCTTCACATATTGTCAAGCAAATGTGACTCAACTGAAATTGATTAAAGGAACACTCCAGCCATCAAACACCTCAAAATTGTTTTCCATGTCATATTTCCGACACCCTAGTAAAAAAAAACCTTTTCAATGCATTCTGAAGTTCCCACTATAAGTTTGGAATTTTGTATCCCATTTACATCACTGAGTTATTCTTTGAAACTACAGCAGGCGGGGCTCAGTTGTATTCCTATCTTGTCGTCACAACCCTGAATCTTGTTGATTGGATACTAAAAGTGCGTACTTTGTGCGGGAATACTACACATTGTATTCTTGCGTAAATAGGTACATAGCTATAAACAGGAGTTAAACCAGTTTTTTTTTCAAAATTGGTAAGTACAAGTGAGGAAATACCTCAAGAGCTGGACAATTTCAACTTTGATCAAATAGCCTATTATTGATTGGTAATATTCAATCATATGTTTGATCTGGAATACAGTGAGGAAGAAATTTGGGAAGAGCTTGTGCCAAACCTTATTGGGTGAATCTTTCTAGCCACTGTTTTGCTACTCTTCACTGGTGTCAACAAGCTCTTAATGGGAACAAGAGACAAACATTTTTTTGTTGTAAATAGTGGGACAAGGAAATGTTTTTGCTTTCAACCATCTCCAGCCAAGAAGATAATTATGTCTGTTACACCAAGTTCCCACGCTGACATGGACGAAGGTGTTTTGAAAAAAACAACCAGGCCCAGACAGAGAACAACTATCACAGGTAAGGAGCTGATTACCATTTTCTACCTGGCTGGGGGTAGCATATGTAGCTACATGTGATTGTGTGATTACTTGGAGGAACTCAGGTAAAATGAATAATGCCTCACAGTATACTGCTAACTCTGTTCTATTTGGAGCCAGGAGGCTTGTATACTTTTTGGTGGAATTGTTTGTAAATAACAACCAAAATAGGACTTATAGTAATTTATGAGTAGCTAACTGCCTAGTTTGTTTTCTGGGGTTCTCAGTCAAACGATTGCCGTGCATAGATGTAGCAATTAGCTCCAATGTAGCTAGTTATGATTGTGTAAATACCTGGTGGAACGGACATAAAGTGAAAATTAATCTTTGGCAGATTCTGTCTTCAACTCTACCTAATGAAGTGATGTAGGTCTTATAACTTGCGGTGTATAATCTGTAGCTAGTAGTCAAGGTCAATATGCTAAATTCTACTCCACCAAAGTGACTCGCAGTGCGCAAGTGCAAAGTTCACATTGAATTCTGGATCTTGTGGTATTTCAAGTAAAATCCGATACAGAAGCCCCCGAATTGTACTCTCGGTTGTTTTCGTAAAAAAGCAGGGAAGGCACTGTACATGACATAAATCACTCTAATGTAATGTTTTTAAATACTATATTAAATATTGGTATTTACTCTGGAATTGTCCTTTAACACCAAAGATAGCTGTCTCATTTCATGACAAAATGACAGAATGTTGAGCAAGTGTGGTATATTTGTCCAAAAAGAGAGGGATTAAGTTGCCATGCTGCTTAAGCAACAGGGGAGCCAGAAGACACTCTGGAGATAAGAAGTGCAGAGTCCACCAGAGCTTGTCTGCCGGCACCATACCTCCAATACAGCCATTGGTGAGACCGCTCCAGGTGGCGCCGCTCAAGGTAGCACCGCCTTACCTCCACAGTGGTTTCCATTTTCTAGTTTCCTCCCACTTCCTCCAGCTAATTATGTTAATGAATCCTCTTCAGAGGCCTGACCATTGGGCATGTTTCTCTTTGCGGTCTCTCCCTATTACACTGAAAAAAGATCATTGCAAAGTAAAAATATGCCCCATGGTACACATACAGCTAGTGGGCAGAAGAACCACTGAGTTCTACTCAGCCTCTGAACAGTTAAAGTATTTTTTTAAATAGTATTTTTAAAGAGTATAATTAATAGGATCAGATATAAAGAGATTATTAAAAGCAGAGGAAATAAATCAGTTTCTGATCTGATCTGTGTATAATAAGCAGACAATACTAAAGATGAGCTGACAATGACCATTTTTGTGAACTAAACTAGCACTATAACTTATAATAATAAGTTATTTCCCACAGTTTTTTCGGTCAAAATGAAAAAGCAGCAGATCTTCTTTCATGTAAACATAGTCCCTCTAGTGGTCAGCTGTATCATTAATAGCCCAATGGCATCATTAATGCTTCAATGAGTGATTATTGTATTCATGCCATTATAAATACATACATCTACAATATACAGTATGAGAGATGCAGTGATAGTGAAAAGCTCTTTTTATATCAGAGGCCCACATATTGTGTGCTAAGATCAATTGTAATATCAAAGAAAACAGCACCTTTCCCAGCAAGTCTCCTCTTGTTGATAAGAGGCACACATTGTTGACATTGCCATTATGTTGTGTGGCTCAAGGAGAAATTAGGGTAAAACCCTGTCTAAATTCAAAACGGATGTGGTGTGGGCCGAATGATACAAGCAGGCCTCAGAATAGTTTTCAGCGGAGGTGTAGTAATTCAAAACAAAGGTTTTAGATACCAAATTGAATTTGTCCAAAAAACATAATTTGATTAAATGTTTAGCAAAAAAATTGTATGTTTTGCAAAATGAATACATCGCTGAGGTTCATT
>JACXGM010007876.1:0-7500 GCA_016801145.1 Umbra pygmaea | reverse complement strand
ATCAAGAAGTTGGTCTGTGAAAGCTTCCCTCAAACTATAGCTTAGGGATAGCTATTAATATCAACTCTAGACACTGGTTATTATGGCGTCTTGCTATGAAGCTGGACGGTATGGCTTGAGAACAATTAATTACAATAATCCTTACAAAAATAATGAACTGAGATACGTTGATGTTTTGGAATATACAACTTAACTACAGTATTTCATTCAGTTTGGACAACAGTACAAAGAATAAACAAATACCAGAACAGTTATATACGGAATAGCTCATCATTGAATTGTTTGTGGGGGATATAAACAGAGAATCAGTTCCTTATTGCTTTGTACTGGCCCCGACAGGTTGGAAATAGTAATTTATTTCCTGTTTTCCAATATCCCACGTATGGCAAAATTAGTAGATGTTGAGTATTTATTCATGAATTAAAAAAACTATGACAAGAAAGATGTGAGTTCCCCCCCAAAACAGTAGATGTCCACAGGGCTTTTTTAAAAGCGTTAATGTCATGGTTGTCATGGTTCACTTTTTTAAACCCAACCTGTTGTCCTACTTACCCAGATTCAGTAAGACGAACACGTGGATACCATTTTTTTTATTCTTTGGGCTGTATTGACAAAGAGATTGGTGGCATGAAGCATTAGCTTAGTACATTTGCTGGGAGTCTTTCAGAACTACACGGCCTAATCATCAAGCATAAAAATAAAACATTTAACCACTCCAAAGCTGGGTGGTTGGTTGTTTACAGTCATACAAAGCTATGACTGGTAATTGTTGTTTTATTAATTTGTTATTATTTACTAGAAATGACATTGTTGAATTGCCCTATATTTGAATTGACTGCAGCTGCTATCACAATAAGCAGAAACAAAAATTGACAAATCATGTCAGGATTTATCACAAACAACTTTATGCACTACTGTTATTTCTCTACATTTATAATAAAGACAACATGTTTTCACCTATTGAAATAGTACAAGTCAAAATGAAAACTAATTGATAATTTTATGTTTGAAAACTAATCTATAACTTTTTGCAAATGATATTGATCAGGTCTACTGGATTTTTTTTTTTTTTTAATTTAACCTTTATTTAACCAGGTAAGTTGACTAAGAACAATTTCTTATTTACAGCAACGACCTGGGAGCAATTAGGGTAAAGTGTCTTGCCCAAGGACACAACGACATTTGGCTCAGTCGGGAATCGAACTGGCAACCTTCTGACTACAAGTCTGACTCCCTACCCACTGAGCCATTTGCGCCCCACAATTGCCTTTATTATTTGGACTGAAATTGACGAACTGCCAAATACTGTAGGCGAGGAAGTCTTTCTTCCTCACAACATCTTTTTTTTAAATCCACTATTTTCAGATTTTCCATGCAAGACAACAATGTACCTTACTTGGAGAATAAACAGAGTTTACCAAGGAGCATAACTATTGCCTACTCCTGTTTAAAACTCCCAAACTTGCCACCTGGTTCCCAATGTCAATAGTTAGTGCCCTTTGTTCCCCCTTGTCTTCTGTTTGATATCATAGATGGGCCAAGCAAGCTCTATCTCATTATCAAATGCCTAAGGATCTCTATACCATTAACCAGGCTATTTTGTACTTTGACAAAAAGTCAAGGAATAGGTTTAGACTGAGTAGTGTGAAGTAGTATTTGACAAATATAAAACAGCTGTCATTTCATGTGGCGCCTAACTCACTGGTATCACTCATCTACAAATATGTATTAGGCAAAACCCCACCTTACCTAAGCTCACTAATCTCCAGAGCATCACCCACTTTCAAACCTCCCTCAAGCAGGTATATCTCTCTGGTTGCAACAAAAGCCCATAGCTCTTTTGGCCGACACTCCTTCCAGTTCACCGCAACTAATGACTGGAAAGAAATAGCAATGCAGTTTAGAGAGGGAACCCAAATAACATCGGTCTGACAGCTGAGCAGATTGTACACACCTGTCAGCAATCGTTTCCTCATTAGAAATTCAGCTGCTATGCAGACTAATGCACTCACCCAGTCCAAAGCATTGGTTGATTGCTTCCGTTTGTCCTGCTGTCAGTCTGGGCTGGCGTGTTTGGTTGGGCTTGCCTTGAGGGATATGGATTGTTTTCTCCAGTGTTTTGTCATTTCCCCATATGTGGTGAGGGGTTGGTTGCCATCCCAGACGAATGGCTTTGCGCACCCATTTTCTTTTAGCGGTCTGATTGCAGAGTTCCAGGAGCTGGTGCTATGATGCTTGGGCATTCGGTGTGGCTGGAGGTGCCCGACTCCTGCCATTCCTGTCATTTTCTATTTACATGTTCATTACAAAAAGTAATCCCAGCAGAAATGTTTTTATGCTTCAAAAGTTATTACAAATATGTTTCCTGTATTTTTATACTTTGAAACAGGTCAATTTTAGGGTTCAGAAGGAAAACACCATGTTAAGATTAACATTACTTTAATAAATACATATATAATCACATACTTATGAAACAATTCTCTGGCAAATGGTTCAGTACCTTAGGGCAACCACACCAACATAGTAAGACAGTGTATGTACATTGTTTCTATTCACAACCTGTAACGTATCTGTTATATACTTGGGTATAACCAGTAATAAGGAGACGTGAGATTAAAGAGTTTATTAATCCGGGTTGTGTATTTCGTCAGTACCCCAGAATATGTATATCAATAACTCAAAGGAATACTGAGAAAACACATGACGTATCTCACAAGGGACAAACCAGATTGCCAATAATGAACATAGCCAATACATAACATATCCCCTCCCCCTTTACTTATGATGGTCCCTTAACAAATGTAAAACATTTCACTCTCCATATAGGCTACTGCCTTAAAGATCTCTGATTCAAATGACTAAAGTTTACTGTCACCGTCTCTACTATTAGTGTTGTTCTCCCTTTTTTTAATCATGAATACTAACAAATTTACATCAAGTTCCCAAATTTTTCTTTACCAACATAGAACTTGCCTAACTAGGGAAAGAGGGCAGACTGCCTCATTTCCCGGACTGACCCCTGGGGTTTATTATGCCCCATGCTAAGGGTTAGTCCCTAGGCTACAGTGTCAGTCTATCAGGAGGTCGTCTTTCTCTTCTGGGATGAATGCGACCAGTGGGTAGGTCAGACACTGTGTCTCCTGGTTAGGGGCGGTATAGGTCCTTGTCTTGATGAAGCAATGGCTGGCAAAGGCACCCTTGCCGGTGTAGGGGTGTCTGGAACTGTATCCATTACAGCAAGGGCGTAGGTTTGGTTTGAACATTGGTGGGGACACAGTTTTACCATTCTATTTGCTATCGATGCTCCTGCCTGTTGCTAAAAGCATAAGCAGAAAGCGTTTGTGCAAACACACACACTCACACACACAAGATACTGCATTTCATACAGTAGGTCAGAAGTGTCAAAATATATTCAAGTTTATTCAGAGTTCTGTAACATTACGTAAGTCCAGTGGTTAACTAAACTTATTTCTTAATCTAATATTAGCTAGCTAAATTGAATATTGGTGTCTTCAAGTCTGCAGGCACAAAGTATCTTGTGTGTTTTAAACCTAATTTCCAAAAAGTTACACAACTCTTCTGATTATTATTTTCACTCCTCCGTCAGAAATGTTGCGAGCAGCACCTGGTCGAGGCAAATTTATGGTGAAATGATTATCTTTCCACTTCTGTATTTTTGCCCCAACAGTGCTCACTGGAACATTCAGAAGCGTAGAAATGTGCCTAAAACCAATGCCATAACTATGTTTTGCAACAATTAGGTTGCGAAGGGCTTGAGACAGCTCTTTGCTTTTACCCATCATGAGATGTGTCTTCTGTGACACTTTGGCAATGAGACCTTTTTGTAGGTCATCAGTTGGGACTAAACCAGATTATATTAATTTCTACTGACAGGGGGCTGGATTCCTCTATAATTACTGATGGTTTTCAGCTGTTGTCTTGGCTTTCCATGCCTTTTTGCACCTCCCTTTCTTCATGTGTTCAATACTTTTTCCCTGTGTCATTTCACATTATAACACAACTTAATTTCTGAACTTAGTTTTTGGGGGTTCTTTGTATGTATGGATTAGTTGGGTTGTTACAACATCTGGTGAAAATTGCATGTCAACAGCGCTTTTGGAAATATATTTACTGAGAAAAATTGTGACATGTTTCATACTTATTTCACCCACTGTATATACACAATTGCTCTTCTGAGTATTTCTTTATGGCATTAGTTTTGCCTAGTATGAACACACTGTGCCTCAAAAACAATATTTCAACACTTACTGTCATAATCACTAGACTATTTAAGACCTCACCTGTGACCATGTTTCTCTTTCTGTCTCTTTACTGCTGCTTGGATCAACTGGAACTTCATTTGTCTGATAAATGACAGAGTATACAGTACAATAAGTTCCAATCATTAACTATGTAAACTAGTTGTAACTAACAATGTAAAGCTAGACATTTATACTACTTACACATTGTCTTTTTGGAAAGGACCTTATATCAGTAATTCACTTTTTGGAGCCATTCAGTTAACATCTAAAAAACATTGAAATAAGCAGTTTGGTATGATGATTTTAACAAATCCTTTTTACAAGTTTTCAGGTACTAGCTAGCACAGCTTCGACCGCAACTACAAGACAAATGAATGTCGGTTAGCTAGCAAACAGACAATTCCGTAGTTGTGTTCCAGAGCTAGCAAAGGCTCTTTAACGTTAGAAATACTATACATTTTCAACAATAATATACAGGAGTGTAATATAATTCAATTGTATCGTTTATTATTCACTCAATGTTAAAGTATAGCTTACAGGAATAGCCTGCCAAAAAGCAATTAAATCTCTTCTCACAGTCTCGTTTCAACCATTGACTGTATACTACTGGTTTTGAGTCGACGCTCACCTGCCCGCTGTGTTAGCTGACAGGCTGGTACACATTGTGATCAGCGCTCTCCTGCCAATCAGGAGTAACGCTGATATTGAGAGAGTGAACCAATTGTGGAGCAGAAATAGATAACAGAATGAAAAAAACATGTTTAGAATCGCAATTATTGGTGGGGACAATTACATGTTTCCTAAACATTGGTGGGGACATGTCCCTACCGTCCCACCCTAAATTTACGCCTATGCATTACAGCATCTGGTATCTGCAGATCCCCGTGTGATGGAGGTTGATCGAGCTGGGCCTCCATCTCCGGATCAAAGGATATTGGCTGCGGTGGGTCATCACTGGGGCCAAAAGCGTGGAGTAATTGATCAACGTGTCTTCTCCAGATTTGATGACTACTCGTTTCCACTGTGTAAGACACTGGACCCGTTTTTGCCAGAACAGTCGCTGGTATCCACTTTCCTCCCTGTGCGTAGTTCCGAACTAGAACGCTGTCACCCGCTGTGAAGCTCTCGACCTGAGCCCTCTGTTGGCGGTGCACAACCTCTCTTGTCGTTTGTGGTCTCAGGAGGTCCAGACCGGTACGGAGTTGTCTCTTGTAGCAGTGCTGAAGCAGGAGACCCCTTTGTAGTAGCATGCGGGGTGTTTCTGTATGACAACAGAAAAGCACTGAGACGCCTGTTGAGGGACTGCATACCTTGGGAACATTTGAGATCTTGCTTCATGGTCTGTACAAATCTTTTGGCAAGCCCATTTGTTGCTGGGTGATACGGTGCCAACCTGATGTGTTGGATTCCGTTCTCTTCCATAAACGTCTTGAACTCTTCAGACACCAGTTGTGGGCCGTTTTCACTAACAAGCTGCTGTGGTAAACCGAAACGGCTGAAGATAGACCTTAGCTCTTCAATGGTTCTCTCAGATGAGGTATTTTTCATGCAACCTCTGGCCATTTGCTGTGAGCCTCAACTACTACTAAAAACATGTGGTTCTCCAGTGGTCCAGCAAAGTCAATGTGGACTCGTTGCCATGGTTCTACAGGCCAGTCCCATGGATGCAATGGAGCCAACTGTGGGAGGTTTCTCACTTTTTGGCAGGCCGAGCATGACTTAGCCTTTTCTTCGATAGATGCATCCAACCTGGCCACCAAAAATAGCTACGTGCAATCTCTTTCATTCGCACCACTCCACAATGTCCTGAGTGGAGCTCGCTTAGCACCTTTTCTCCTAGTGGCGGTGGGATGATGACACGATAACCCCATAATAAACATCCAAGGTGGACTGAAAGCTCATTTCTTCTCAGCAGGTAGGGCTTCAAGGTCTGTGTCATTTCTCCTCTCCTTCCACAGGTGACGATATCTATGACCTCAGACAGGACTGGATCAGCCCGGGTGTGCTTCTTCACATGAGTTGAGGTCACTGGTGCAGTAGGCACTTCCCTGAAGTAGAAAATCTCATCTTGTGTTAGCTCCACGTGTGTGAGGGGCAACGGCAGCCTGGAAAGTCCGTCTGCATTCCCGTGCCAGTCTACTTTACTATATTTAATGTCATACTGGTGAGCAGACAACAACAGAGCCCATCTCTGCATGTGACTCGCTGCCAGTGACGGTATACCAGTGTGGGGCCAAAAATGGATGTGAGTGGTCGATGGTCTGTCAATAAGGTAAACTTTCTGCCAAAAAGATATTGATGGAATTTCTTCACCCCAAAAATTATTGACAGTGCTTCGCGTTCAATCTGTGCATACCTACTTTCTGTCTGGGTCAAGGACCTTGACGCGAAAGCAATAGGTCTCTCTTCCCCTGACGGTAAGATGTGTGACACCACTGCACCCACACCATACGGCGAAGCGTCACATGCAAGCTGAAGTGGTAGTTTGGGGTCAAAATGAGTGAGAGCTTCTGATTCAGAGAGGGCCAACATAACCTCTCTGAAAGCACTCTCGCATTTTTCTGTCCACTTCCATGTCTTAGTTTTATTTAACAGCTAGTGTAGTGGCTTCAGCTTATTCGCTAAGTTTGGTACAAACTTTGTACAGTACGTCAATAGACCAAGAAATGGTCTCAGTTGACTCACGTTCTTCGGGGATGGCGCCTCCACAATAGCCTTCACCTTAGATGGTGCCTTGTGGAGACCATTGCAGTCAATTACATGTCCCAGATACTCAACAGATGATCTGAAGAACTCACATTTATTCTTCTTTAAATGTGAGTGCCTGGCCCTCTACTGTGCTGGATTCCATGTCACTGCGTTTGATGTCCCCTTCCCGTGCCTGGCCCGCTGCTGTGCTGGATCCCATGTCACTGCGTTTGATGATCCCGTTTCCACCCGATGACGCCAGCTTTCATCTCCAGGCGGCTTCACGGTGTTCGTTCGCAAGAACACCAAACTGTATTGATGCTACACAAAGACTATGGTCACAGTCCACCTATCATATCTTCATTGCTGGACAATAACTGAACACGGATTGACCTTATTACAATGGGCTGTGTACCTTCAGATCCCCCACCCGGTACAGCCAGAAGAGGACTGGCCACCCCCTTGAGTCTGGCCTCTCTCTAGGTTTCTTCCTATGTCCCTCCTACTAGGGAGTTTTTCCTAGCCACTGTGCATCACTTGTGTTGCTTGC
>JACXGM010007875.1:17673-29989 GCA_016801145.1 Umbra pygmaea | reverse complement strand
CAAAACCACTGGTAAATGGTTTACTGACCATGGTATTACTGTGCTCAATTGGCCTGCCAACTCTCCTGACCTGAACCCCATAGAGAATCTGTGGGATATTGTGAAGAGGAAGTTGAGAGACGCAAGACCCAACACACTGGATGAGCTTAAGGCCGCTATCGAAGCATCCTGGGCCTCCATCACACCTCAGCAGTGCCACCGGCTGATTGCCTCCACGCCACGCCGCATTGAAGCAGTCATTTCTGCAAAAGGATTCCCGACCAAGTATTGAGTGCATAACTGAACATAATTATTATAATTATAATTATATTATAAGGTTGACTTTTTCTTTTTTTGTTACAAACATTTCTTTTATTGGTCAGATGAAATATGCTAATTCTTTGAGATAGGAATTTTGGGTTTTCATGAGCTGTATGCCAAAATCATCAGTATTAAAACAATAAATGACCAGAAATATTTCAGTTGGTGTGCAATGAATCTAAAATATATGAAAGTTTAATTTGTATCATTACATTATGGAAAATAATGAACTTTATCACAATATGCTAATTTCTTGAGACGGACCTGTAAATGATTTCCCCTTTATCTGTTGATATATTATACAAGTGGTACAAAAGAGTAAAATATGCAGTTTTGAAATACAAAAATTATTTAGGTTAGAGTCTTTCTATCGAATAAATATACTCAAATTTGAATTCCTGTTGAAATAAATACATAATTTCGACACCCCTCATGTTAGGATTTCCTTTAGAATCATGTTACTAAGTATGAGCCACCCTACAATGGGTTAGGGTTAGTCTCCCCCTGATAGATATGAGGGTTAGGGTTAGTCTCCCCCTGATAGATATGAGGGTTAGGGTTAGGGTTAGTCTCCCCGTGATAGATATGAGCCCATTCCAGGTTATGTTTTGAGTTCTGGACAATCATGCAATCAGTTTCCGTCCACCTATCGGTCACAGTCTGTCAGAATCAGACACACACAGCTGTCATCACTTTCTCCATCCAGACTGGAATTTAGTTCATGTCATTTCGTGTGTTTGCTGTTCTTCATTGTTTTATGTTTTGTTGTGTATAGGGGATTGTTGTAAACTTTACTGATCATTTTTACTCCTTGTAATCCAATTATTTGTATTAATGTATGTATAATTTTTTTAACTCCACTTTCACAGTTGTCTACAGTATGTTCATGCAATGAGATGAGCAGAGTTTTGAGGGCAGAAAAAGGCAGGTATTTTGTTTACAGTTTGGAGGTGTCTTGATGTGGTGAATATAGTGTTTTAGTCCCTCTAGGACAGCTGTCTGTTTGCTGGAGGTCACAGTAGGAGAAAGGAAACAGTTCAGGAAACAGGATGTTTTGGTCATGACCTGCCTGCCTGCTGGAAAAACATTTTAGCAACTCACTGAAATGCATATTCTTTCTGCCAAGAGAAAAAAATGTAACGGATGTTGACAATGTTACCATTACAGTCATGGTGAAAAGTTTTGAGAATGTCACGAATACTAATTTTCACAAAGTCTGCTGCCTCATTGTAGGATGGTAATTTGCATATACTCCAGAATGTCATGAAGAGTGATCAGATGAATTGCAATGAATTGCAACGTCCCTCTTTCCCATGAAAATTAACTTAATCCCAAAAAACATTTCCACTGCATTTCAGCCCTGCCACAAAAGGACCAGCTGCCATCATGTCAGTGATTGTCTCGTTAACACAGGTGAGAGTGTTGATGAGGACAAAGCTGGAGATCACTCTGACATGCTGATTGAGTTAGAATAACAGACTGGAAGCTGAAAAGGAGGATGGTGCTTGAAAGGAAACACGTGCCGTCATTATTGCTTTCCACAAAAAGGCTTCATAGGGAAGGATATTGGTGCTAATTAGATTGCACCTAAATCAAAAATGTATTGGATCATCGAGAACTTCAAGGAGAGGTTAAATTGTTGTGAAGAAGGCGTCAGGGCTCCCAAAAAATTCCAGCCAGCACCAGGACCATCTCATGAAGTTGATTCAGCTGCATGATTGGGGCACCACCAGTGCAGAGCTTGGTCAGGAATGGCAGAATGCAGGTGTGAGTGCATCTGCATGAACAGTGAGGCAAAGACTTTTGGTTGAAGGCCTGGTGTCAAGAAGGGCAGCAAAGAAGCTACTTCTCTCCAGGAATAAGAGACTGATATTCTGCAAAAGCTACAGGGATTGGACTGCTGAGAACTGTGCTAAAGTCATTTTCTCTGATGAATCCCCTTTCCGATTGTTTGGGCCATCTGGAAAACACCTTGTCCAGAGAAAACAAGGTGAGGGCTACCATCAGTCCTGTGTCTCGCCAATAGTGACGCATCCTGAGACCATTTTTGTGTGGGGTTGCTTCTCAGCCAAGACTGGGCTCACTCACAATTTTGCCTAAGAACACAGCCATGAATAAAGAATGGTACCAACACATCCTATGAGAACAACTTCTACCAACCATTCATGAACAGTTTGTTGACAACCAATGCCTTTTCCAGCATGATGGAGCACCTTGCTATAAGGTAAAAGTGATAACTAGGTGGCTTGGGAAACAAAACATCGAAATGTTGGGTCCATGGCCAGGAAACTCCCCAGACCTTAATCCCATTGAGAACTCGTAGTCAATCATCAAGAGGTGGTTGGACAAACAAAAACCCAACTTGTGTAGACTGTTACACACTGCTCCCCAGGAGGGGAGGGGGATGTCAAACCCACTGCACAGGACACCCTGAGGTCAGCAAAAGAGGTATGGGGTCATAGGTGCGAGCAAGGACACAGAGACAACAGGTACCCTTTAACTCAGGCTTTTATTTAGCCATGATAAATGATAGTACAGGAAAGTCAGGAAGCACCCTACCCAAACTTACAGTAGGTGGCCCATACCAGGTCTGACTAGTGTGCATATACAAGGGAGTCCCCTAGGGGCAAAGAGTATACTCCGGAGTAGCTCTAGTCTAACTCTCCCTGTGAACAAAAGAGGAACAAAGGATTAATAATAACAGATACAACCTAACAGACAAAACTAGCACTAACTACTCACACACAAATAGGCCTACCAATCACTCTGACAAATACAGCTCTCGCTCACTAACACCACTGAACACAAATAAGGCAGCCTCACACAGAGCATCCACCTTACAACCAAATACAGACCAAAACAGAGAGGACCTCTACAAAGGCAGCCTCACACAGAGCATCCACCTTACAACCAAATACAGACCAGAGAGGACCTCTACAAAGGCAGCCTCACACCCAGAAAGAGAGAAACTGATTAAACAGGGGCACAGATATACACTGAAGGGAAATGCATTATGGGAAATGTTGAATGGAATCAGCTGGACCAGATAATGAAGGGGAGGAGTCAGTGATGAGTGATGATTGGCTTGATGAGGGAACCTGCACCACCTGTGGGGGAGACACACAAACGGAACATAAACAGCACAAACACACAGAACAGGACAGGAAATGGCACACAAACACTCCAACACAAGACAAGGTAAACCCATCCATGTATTTACCATACCGGGGGACGTAACAAGACCAGTACTCGTGACATTCTCAAAAAGTTTGGCTACGACTGTAAATAATGTACTGTAATGTAAAAAGCAGTATCTTGTGAACATTTTTTTAAACTTTTAAGATGCCAGATATATTTACAGTATAAGAAAATGATATATTTACAGTATAAGAACAGGTATATTTACAGTATAAGAACAGGTAAATTTACAGTATAAGTACAGGTATATTTACAGTATAAGGACAGGTATATTTTCAGTATAAGAACAGGTATATTTTCAGTATAAGAACAGGTATATTTATATATTTCTACAGCATAAGAACCATATAATGTATGTATTATTCTGTAACAATATATTGTAAACAACAGTACAATGTGAGCATTTTTTAAGGTGCGAGATATGCAGTGTCATCCCCAGCATTCAATTGGCTCATTCTTTCCCTCCCCCACTTCTGCCCAGTTTCTGTAAATGAGAAGCTGTTCTCAGTTAACTTGCCTGGTAAAAGAAAGGTAAACTAACTAAACATCTACAATTATACATTTGAGATCAAAGTTTTTACTGTTGACTCATATGATTAAATCCAAACTCTCCATACATAGCTAGCTTTCATCAAGTGTTTAAGTGATGTATAATCGGTCAAATTTCTCTCTTTTTTAATACTCTTTATTAACATGATGAATAGAATAGGTCACATTCATAATAGATGTGACCCTTATGGATGTGACATTACATATTCATGGACACATAATGCAATCAGAAAATGTTCCAAATAGTGATTATTAGAAAATTCTAAAGAAATCTCAATGATGAGGCAAAACTATTGACAATTAAATCTGCTTTAGTGTGCAGCTGTGTTTGGTATGTGCCAGTATGTAGAAACCTGCTGGTCTTGTTTTGGTTTCACTTGTAAATAATTGTAAAATAACAACACCATCAATGTTTCCAACCATGAAGTACCTCTGTAGCCTATTTGGTGGGCAGCAGATGTGTTGATCTTCTAAATGGATGTTGACTGTAGTGCACTGGTTAGCCAGGAAATGTGCAGCGCTTTGCCTCATGGATAAAAACAGCTGTGTGATGACACGTCCCTCATAACAGGTATTATTCAAAACACAAATGTAAAACCTTAACCCTAAAACAATCAGTCTTATAACAACAATATACAATATATGCCACTGCATGGAACCTGAATTAATTCCGTTTGAATTGTAAGATATGATCATGTCCTTCCTACAAACAAAGCAGGGTACTGACACCCATTAACAGACCATTTGTTTGAGTCAGAAGTATAATAAAATGTGGTTTATATTTTAAAACTTGATCCAACTACATTTGACTTAATGGACCAAGTAGAAACTGTTGCACAATACAACACAATAAAAACTGCATCAAGCAATATTTGGCCTAGTCTGTATTCTGCAGGTAAAATGACAGTAAGACCACATTTAGTCACATCACCTACTCTGTGGTACACATTGAAATGCAGTTGGCAGTATTGGAAAATAAATTACAAGGGCTTGCATATAAACAGTAATGCCAAATCTGAAAATATGGTCTGGAAACGTGGTACATGAGACCATAGAAAGTGATGGAGAAAGACTGATGAATTATTACATCCATAGATAATTTAGTTCAATTGATTCATGTTCCATGGTAATTGGTGTCAATGGATCTTGTTATCTTGAAACATTTATGATCTAAACAAGGAATATTATTGGTCAGTTTCCATACAATTATGCATTCAGAGTAATGCAAGTTGTATCAATTGATAGTTACATTTGTAATGAAATTAATAGACAGTCATCTCAGATGTACTGTGTGAATTTCATTTGTAAATACTAATACGTTGATGTTAAGTTGTGGCATTGTGCACAGATGATTGTAGTTAATTAACAAATGATCTTAGTTAAATGTGTCTTATTTACAAGCAATTGGAAAATGTGCATTTTGATAATCAGTTGTGAGTTTTGTGTCTAGAGTTTTGAAAATTACATCAAGGTTCTAAAATTAGTGCCAAAGTTATTGAAAAACAACCGCTGTAAAATCTGGCTGTCAATTAATCAGCGACACCCCCAAATGAAAAGATTAGCAAAAGTTTCCCCTGCATCTTAGAGAGGCTCGTATGCCCTGTCAACTACATCCGGCAGTGAATCACCAAAAACACAGGGACAATAACACAGGGACAATAACACAGGGACAATAACACAGGGACAATAACACAGGGACAATAACACAGGGACAATAACACAGGGACAATAACACAGGGACAATAACACAGGGACAATAACACAGGGACAATAACACAGGGACAAGCCGGTGTGAATCACCAATAACACAGGGACAAGCCGGTGTTCTACAGAGACGGTTGGGGGTTAAGGGCTTTGAAACTATTAATGAAGGGAAATGGTTTCCCACGAGGAGTCTGCCTTGTTGCCATAGCACCCTAACGTGTCTCTGATGGTATCATGCTAGGTTTTGCATCTGTTCATTATGGATCAAATATTGATAACCGTCAAGCACTCAACCATTTGTCTTGAATGACACTCCATCCCACTAAATGTGCCCTAGATATGACCGTGGTCTATGAGGGGGCTGAAGTAGTGCACCTCTTAGGATGATGATGAAGACACACCCTGAGCCTTGACACTTTCCTCTGAAGCAGATGACGTTCATGCATTTCTAAAACATGTTCCATGTAATTCATTATATGTACAGTCGTGATAGTGTGTGTAAGAGTGTATTTTTTCGTCAGTTGTTGTGTGTGTGTGAGAGTGTGTGTGTGAGAGTGAAAGGTGTATGTGTGTGTGGGAGTGTGTGTGTGTGTGAGAGAGTGAAAGGTGTGTGTGTGTGTGTGTGTGTGTGTGTGTGTGTGTGTGTGTGTGTGTGTGTGTGTGTGTGTGAGAGTGTGTGAGAGTGTGTGTGTATGAGAGTGTGTGTATGTGAGAGTGAAAGGTGTGTGTGTGTGTGTGTGTGTGTGTGTTTTTGGTGTGAATGACCAGATGGATCTGAATTCTAATCAACTATATAAAGTACATCTTTATTACCATTCAATATTAATATTTAAACTATTTTACTTCCCATTACCAAGACATCTTCTTCAATATGAACTATTGTCATTATTAAAAGATCATCCTACATTTATTTTATAGTCTCAGGTGTACAGTACTCATCTGACTATGTCATTGTAAGGCATTGGATCTAATTTAAATGCGATGTCAATGATTTATGTCCCTAGCTCCAATGAAGTGACATCACAGTTTAATTATATTTCTCTTTTAAAATACTACTTCAGAATTGTCCTATCGTACGTTTCCTCCATGACAACAGAAAATGGCAAGAAATTGTGCACTCTTTGGAATTACCTGGATTTCTGCCTAAATTGGTCATACAATTTTCTCTAATCATCATCATAAACTCACAAAATAGACAAACACAGTCTACTTAAACTGCTAACACTAAATTATACATTTTCATGTCTAAATTGAACTCACCATGTTAATATTCACGGTCAGGGTGGGAAATTCTCTCTCTTTTGTTATTTTCTGTCCATCAGCCACTACAATTGGTGGATGCCAAACTTTAACCAGACAATTATATTTTCTACCAGTCAATTGAACCCAATTGAAATATGTAAAAAAAACACACTAGCATCATCTGAAGTGCTTCAAAACATTTAATTAATTACTAACACGTTTCATTAATTTCTGCAAATTCTTAAAGTTACATGTTGTATAGCTATGTCTGTGAGACAATTGATTTTCACACAATTGCCAAATTGTACTATTCAGTGTAGTAATGGATGTCCCACTACTAATTTTAATAATTTACTTTTAGTTTGTTTGTCCAACTGTAGGCCGTTTGAAATTTTAGAGTTGCGTAGCATTTCCATTCTAACACAGAATCTATGCTTTAATGTTTGTAGAATCAGCATTTACTATTCTAATAATCTGTTTGGAACACATGTCTGGGATTAGCCTATGAATAAATTAATCCATGCACTGGCCTAATGAGCTCCCATCAAAACTACAAGTAGATGCTTCTTTAGCAATTGATCCAAACATAAAGCAACATGAATTAAAGAAACAATTTTATGTTGAAATAAGATAGCAGATTCTAATTCAATTTTCACTTCGATGTTGAACATGAACTTTGAATTGTTTTTCCTAGGCCTCCCATGACGTTTGAGCCTCCCATGACCTTTGTGTGTGCTTTCACGTGAGGTTCTCTAGTAAAACGAGAGCGCGGCTTATTTAATCCAATCAAAACCTGTATCCACTACAAGGCCTATGGGGCAACAAGAGAAGCTCCTCTTCCCTACTTTAAGGCAATGCTCAAACTCTACATCCTAACATGGGCTCTCCCTTCTGCTACCTCTAAGCTTCTGACCGTCTCACGCCTACTGCATTTTAGCTCCCCATACAAAGAGTCAAAACTATTTCCCGTCTTGAAGGAACAGAAGAGTCTCAACCCAAGTTCAGGAAACATCTGAAAATCTTCCTCTTCATTGACTACTTAAATTAGATGTATTCCACTTTTGTAGTCTTAAAATGTTTTGTTATCTGTATGATCCTTCTCTAGCACGGTTTTTGCTTATTCAATGTTTCATATGTTCACCTAAAGGATTTTTAGGAACACCATACTAATACTGTGTTTGACTCCCTTTCGCCTTCAGAACTGCCTTAATTCTATGTGGCATTGATTCAACAAGGTGCTGAAAGCATTCTTTAGAAATGTTGGCCCATATTGATAGGATAGCATCTTGCAGTTGATGGAGATTTGTGGGATGCACATCCAGGGCACGAAGCTCTCGTTCCACCACATCCCAAAGATGCTCTATTGGGTTGAGATCTGGTGACTGTGGGGGCCATTTTAGTACAGTGAAATCATTGTCATGTTCAAGAAACCAATTTGAAATGATTCGAGCTTTGTGACATGGTGCATTATCCTGCTGGATGTAGCCATCAGAATATGGGTACATGGTGGCCATAAAGGGATGGACATGGTCAGAAACAATGCTCAGGTAGGCCATGGCATTTAAACGATGCCCAATTGGCACTAAGGGGCCTAAAGTGTGCCAAGAAAACATCCCCCAAACCATTACAACACCACCACCAGCCTGCACAGTGGTAACAAGGCATGATGGAGCCATGTTCTCATTCTGTTTATGCCAAATTCTGACTCTACCATCTGAATGTCTCAACAGAAATCGAGACTCATCAGACCAGGCAACATTTTTCCAGTCTTCAACTGTCCAAGTTTGGTGAGCTCTTGCAAATTGTAGCCTCTTTTTCCTATTTGTAGTGGAGATGAGTGGTACCCGGTGGGGTCTTCTGCTGTTGTAGCTTATCCTCCTTGTGCGTGTTGTGGCTTCACAAATGCTTTGCTGCATACCTCGTTTGTAACGAGTGGTTATTTCAGTCAAAGTTGCCCTTCTATCAGCTTGAAGCAGTCGTCCCATTCTCCTCTGACCTCTAGCATCAACAAAGCATTTTCGCCCACAGATCTGCCGCATACTGGATGTTTTCACTTTTCACACCATTCTTTGTAAACCCTAGCAATGGTTTTGCGTGAAAATCCCGGTAACTGAGCAGAATGTGAAATACTCAGACCGGCCCGTCTCGCACCAACAACCATGCCACGCTCAAAATTGCTTAAATCACCTTTTTTTCCCATTCTGACATTCTGTTTGGAGTTCAGGAGATTGTCTTGACCAGGACCACACCCCTTAATCCATTGAAGCAACTGCCATGTGATTGGTTGAGTAGATCATTGCATTAAAGAGAAATTGAACGGGTGTTCCTAATAATCCTTTAGGTGAGTGTATGTTGAATGCTCTTACTACTGAGTTGTGGTTGTTTCACCTAGTTTCTCCTAAATGCACTCACTGCTAAATGACTCAAATGTAAATGTTAAAAACGCTGATTAAACTTATCCAGTGAGCACTTAGCATTCACGTCATCACTTCATCTACTGGTTCAGGCCTGGCAGCAGGCCTCTTAAGTCTGAGGCGCTAACGAGCCTGAGGAGCTAACGAGCTTTCCTTTGTCAGTGCTGAAGCTCATGCTGTAGATCTGACATTGTAGCTAATTAGTAACCAAGAATTGTCATTTTCTGACAAACGCTGTCTAATCCCAGACCAGTGTGGTTTGTATTTAGAACTCACCAGCCATAGTGGCTCTTAATTTAATTACCCACCTTTAGAACTCACCAGCCATAGTGGCTTGTAATTTAGTTACCCACCTTTAGAACTCAACAGCCATAGTGGCTTGTAATTTAGTTACCCACCTTTAGAACTCACCAGCCATAGTGGCTTGTAATTTAGTTACCCACCTCTGAGAAAATGTACCCACATTTGGCAGGTGGCGGGTGCTAATTTTCCCCCGTTCACTTTACAGGGTGGAGCTAGTATGTGAACCCTTGGATTTAATTACTGGTTGACCCTCTTTTAGCACCAACAACCTGAATTCTTTCCTGTAGTTATCGATCAGTTCAATAACCTGAACTCTTTCCTGTAGTTATCGATCAGTTCAATAACCTGAACTCTTTCCTGTAGTTATCGATCAGTTCAATAACCTGAACTCTTTCCTGTAGTTATCGATCAGTTCAATAACCTGAACTCTTTCCTGTAGTTATCGATCAGTTCAATAACCTGAACTCTTTCCTGTAGTTATCGATCAGTTCAATAACCTGAATTCTTTCCTGTAGTTATTGATCAGTTCAATAACCTGAACTCTTTCCTGTAGTTATTGATCAGTTCAATAACCTGAACTCTTTCCTGTAGTTATTGATCAGTTCAATAACCTGAACTCTTTCCTGTAGTTATTGATCAGTTCAATAACCTGAACTCTTTCCTGTAGTTATTGATCAGTTCAATAACCTGAACTCTTTCCTGTAGTTATTGATCAGTTCAATAACCTGAATTCTTTCCTGTAGTTATTGATCAGTTCAATAACCTGAACTCTTTCCTGTAGTTATTGATCAGTTCAATAACCTGAACTCTTTCCTGTAGTTATCGATCAGTTCAATAACCTGAACTCTTTCCTGTAGTTATTGATCAGTCCTGCTCAGGAGATACTTTGGACCCTTTATGCGTTTCAGTTCAGCAATAATCTGGTGTGAATCGCTCTCTTCATACAACAGCAGGTCTGGTTCCGTCCAGAAGGTGTACTTTCTTCTGTTGTTGATTTACCTTTATGTCTTGTGTTGTTGTGTTGTTGTGTTGTTGTGTTGTTGTGCTGTTGTGCTGTTGTGTAGTTGTGTTGCTGCATCACTCAACTTCTGTTCAGCATCACACGGCGGACAGATGGCCTCACGTTCTCCTGCAAAATGTGTTGATATACTTGGGAATACATTTTCCTGTCAATGATAGCAAGCTGGCCGGTCATAAGCCTACAGATTTACATACATATTTCACCCTGCAATGTGGATTTTTATATGATGTATTAAATATACATAAAACAAATGCATGGATTTGTATTATACATATACAAAGACTGTTTTTGTTCATTGTTGTGAAAATCAGATTAAAGTTTATGACGAATTCATGCAGAACTCCAAGCAAATAATTCCTTTACAGCTATGATGATTATTGTAGAGAAAAGCAGGGGGTGGTATTGGGTCTGGTACCTCCAGACTAACTGAAATGTTCTGTATGCTGCAAGGAAAGTCTGGCATTAATGTCAAATCCCCTCTTCAGAAAGCCTTAAGGAGCTCTGTCACTCTCTCTGTCTGTCACAAAGCCTTCAGTAGGTCTGTCTGTCTGTCTGTCTGTCTGTCTGTCTGTCTGTCTGTCTGTCTGTCTGTCTGTCTGTCTGTCTGTCTTCGTGTCTTGTGTTTTTTCTTCTGTCTGTCTGTCTGTCTGTCTGTCTGTCTGTCTGTCTGTCTGTCTGTCTGTCTGTCTGTCTGTCTGTCACAAAGCATTCAGAAGCTGTGTCTCTCTGTGTGTCTTTCAGTTCAAAGGGTTTAATAACATGGAAAACAAATGTTTACATTGCCAAACATTAGAAAAGCATTAAAAGATTAAATAAAATCAATACAATGAATCGAGGGAAACAGTGTTTTTACAATGTGTTTGTACGAAATAGAAAACAATGATCAAATTAGAATAAAGTATAACATAAATATCTATACCAACACATTGGACACTAGGTTGTATACACTGTGTTTGTGTTCCTCTGTTTTGGCATCACTGTCACTAAACCAAATGCTTTCTGCTTTTCCTGCCTTATTTCTTGCGTTTTCTCTCTTTCGATCACTCTCTAATTCATTTGTGTTTTCACCCTTTTACTTTCCCAGCTCTTCTAATTCAGCAGTGTTTTTTTACAACATCAAAGCGTGGTGTTCAAACAGCACACAGTCAAAGTGTGGTGCTCTCTAATTCAGTTGACATCTTCATTAATTATTCATTCATGCATTTACCATACATGAATGAACATTTAGAAAACCATCCCAAAAAAGATTCAAGTGCAGTACAGATTAAATTACAGTACAAATTACAGTACATTACAATGCAGATATCAAATGTTATACTACTTTTTAATAAAGTTTGTCAAGTTAAACTACCGTATATCTCAGAAATTCTCCCAAATTCTCCCAAATTACGTTAAAAAAAGATGGCGTCGTCCACGGTACCAGCTCATAGCACACGACTTGAACAAGGCCCTTCACAAAATTAGTTTACACACATCATATACGTCTTTGTTAAATAGTGTAAAAGTTTACACACATCATATACGTCTGTGTTAAATAGTGTAAAAGTTTACACACATCATATACGTCTGTGTTAAATAGTGTAAA